>JABUQX010061602.1:0-29565 GCA_015478945.1 Trachelipus rathkii
GTACCAACCTGAGAGTTTCCCTTTATGGATATATCTCTATGACACATTATCTATATTTTTGATATCCTCCTATATTGTTTATATAATTATATTATTAGGATATTATACTTTAAAAATACATTAAATTTGTAATATTATTACTTTCACTATACAGAAGTTTTCCATTAGTCAGTATCTATCTAGAGGATCACTACTATATCTAGAAAAATATAAAGTTATTAGCAGTAATTATTATCAGTAAAATAATATTAAATTACCTAATAAGATACACGTATTATATTTCAGTATGAATTGAGAGACCTATATATATGAATATTTTGAGAATAGAGGTTACCTGATAGTATAGTAAACATATATATAATTCATAAATATATATAATTAATAATCATATATAAGATTATGTCATACTAAATCGTAAATTCTGCCATCTCTAATTATATAGGAAGGCTCCTATATATCATTATTCATACTATTATAGCCTATCTTACATATATTTTCAGAGTTTTATTATACGGTCAAGATATATATGGACTGATAGAGTTATTATATATCTAATATTATCTATTTCATTGCCATAATAATTTATACAATATTTATATGAGTACTATCAAAATTTATATATATAGCTTAATTTCCATACGCGCGTGAAAGTAACATTATAAACCGGTAAATCATAATAATGAATAAAAATAAATAATAAATCTCTCTATCACTAAAGTAATAAAGTGAGTAAATCAGTTATCCTAACACCACATCAAAAAATCCGCTAGTACTATCATTAAACATCTAAAGTATTAAAGTAATACATTTAGTTTACTATGTTTGTAGCAATAAATTATATAGCGTTAGTTTTTCATTACCAGCTTGAACTCTTATGCGTTGACTTATCACATCCAGTTAAGCTAAAAGACCAGGGAATATTTTAATTTTGATATAAAACTACTATAAATCGAGGCAACAACAATTTTCGAATATCCAGCAACCGGCACATCACAGGTGTAAATACAGATTTTGATCCCACTTTTTTTCTAATAAAGTATTAGTTAGGCTGATACGTTATTTGAAATAATAAAGTGAGAAATCAATTTATGTACGCCGCCAGGAGGTAAGTTTAGTTATATTTACACATGAATGTCGATAAGTATAATTAATAACCATGTGTGTTTGAAGTGCAGTGGTTAACGATTGCTAATAAAGTTATGATTAGCTAAGATATTAATATAATATTTCAACAAAAAATAATTAGGAACCTGGTCACACTTTTGTCTTTCTAACACTCCATTTTTAAAGATTGAGCCTTCACGATTATATACACAATTAGAAGAACAAAAGATTTGTGACATTTATTATGTTATATACTTATGCTTCTAAGCCAATTCAGTCAAATCACTGAAATATTTATAACCAAACTAAATGAATCTTGAATCGGTGTGTGCAGCTATTAACATTATATGACAGAAATTGAATTGCAGTGAAATTTTCTCACCAAAAAGACGATAATATTATCTGCCGAGTATTGTCCAAACCTAAAATATGTACTGTTACAATGTCTGAACATGCCCGAACATTGGAAATAATTCGCATTCTCGATAAGAAAAAAGAAGAGCACCTTACGTGAGTGCAAATGGTAGAAGTTTACCCCATATACGGGAAAGAGTAACATAGAATTAATAACCAACTATTTGCGTTATGATAATAATATATTATATATCATTTTATGTACATAATTTTTCTCTATTTTTCCTTCCCAAATTATTATTATCTTAATTATTTTATTGTAGTTATGTATAGTATTATTAAGAGTGTCCAATTGTTTGTCTATGCTTTCAATTTTTTTTTTTAAGAGCTTATATAATATATACTTATATATTAATTATAATATATTAATATATATATATATACTAATATTATATATATATATAATATAATATTAATACGTATATAATATATATATATATAATTAATTATAATTAAATTATAATATTATATTATATAATATATATAGATTATATATATAATATATAGTATATATAATTAAATATATATATATATATAAATTACTATTAATTACTAATATAAATAGTAATATATAATATATATAGTATATATATTTAATAATATAATTAATTAATCTATATATATTGATATAATATATATAATATATTTATTATAATATATATATATTATATTATTATATATATATATATTAATATATATTAATAATATAATTAATATATATATATATTTATAATATGTATATAAGTAGCGCTCTGCTAGAGTAAATGATATCGGTCTGAGAGTGTCATAAGTTTGTATGAGATACAAAAATCTGGAGGGGAATGAAAGGTAAGACAATTGCTTAGTAAGTCTGGTGCTATAAGGAACGTATGGATGAGGATTATCAAATAGTAGATTAATAAGGAATGAGAGGATGAATGGTGGAGAGAGTGACAGAGGTGAGGATAGCGTTCTAAAGTAAAAAGACGAACCGGTGGTTGATATCGTAACTAAAAGCAATCTACAGGACGACTCATAAGAAAGCCATTCTTGCGAATTTATCAATGGAGGAACAAATAGAAATACTTAATAAAGGTGTATAACGTAATGGGAGAAAACAAGATGCTAAATCTAGCAGGTTGTCTGTGAAGGAGGCACGGACATGGAGGATTGGCTATACAGCACGGGAATGAGAGGAAGTCTTGCTGTCTCGAGAAGAAGTCTCGTAGAGAAGGTTAAGGATGAGTAAATAAGGGAACTCTGCGTTTAGAATAGGATGAATAGGGATGGTGCTTTGTAATGATGAATGGGTGTGAGAGGAGGTGTGGGAAGAACACTTCGCGCGTGCGATAAATCCGCACAATAATTAACCCTTATAATCGGCACAGAAGAGGTGAATGTGAATTGCTGTGGTTTTGGAGTAGGAGATGTGACACAGAAGGAAGGTATTCTGTGGACGAGATAGCGTGAAATTTATAAGACGCGGAGAGTAAGTAGTGAGTGATATAATATTTGCGAAACGAATGGTAAATTCTGCAGCTTGTAGTGAAGCGATGAGATACGAGGGAGACAATATGATCAAAGAATCGCAGGGAGATGGTCTGCTGACTTGATTTTGCGGAAGTTCGTGTAATAAAATCGGCGTGTATACGAGGGTATAGTTCCATGCGATGGAGAGAGCGGTAATTGATAGACCCCTTCAAAATCATAGAGGGGCAAGAAATTTCTAGAGATAAGGTGAACACTGTAGCACTAATATAAAGGAGGAGATTGAACGTTTATTTTCGTAGTGTTGTAGAGCTGCGAGAAGTTCACTATGCTGATGGGTTAAAGTTGACAAGATGCTCTGACGTGACTGATGGCACTGATTGGTGAAGATAGCTACGTTGCGTTTAGCGAGTTGTGTAGATTGGGAGTGCGTGGATCATAAAATCTTTACCATTGAATACAAATGAATTGAAAAAATGTAGGAAGAAGAAGAACACGAACTTGTATTTAATGCGTTTTCAAATATGTGATTTACACAACAGGCTATGAGTGAGGGAGGTTAAAATGAGAGAAAGCGTTATGGACAGTCTTGTTTTCAGAGAGAAATATATGTGCTAATGTGTTGGTTAGGCGTCTTCTTGAAAATTGGGAGAAGTAATTATATGACGAGTAGTGGAAGCGTAGGTAAATATTATGAGATTGGTATCAAAATTGACTGTTTGGTCTTAGCTCGTGATTATTCTAGGCGGAGTAAGACAGGGTTATGTAGATGATAAATGTACTCCTTGCTTAATTCTAACCACTTATATTGTATAAGCTTGGTACACGTGGGTTCTCATAGATAATTTCAGCGGTGGAGGAGATGGGCGAGGAATCTATGGAGGAGTTAGAAAGCAATGTGTGGAGAATTGGATGACTGCAGTGATCAGCTCCGCCCGTCTACCCTATTTATATCTAAAGGCTTCTATTTGCTGGGATTGATTTCTGAGATGTCTACCCTATGGCAATTCTGAAGAGCCAGTGTTGAGAGAAATAAGTAGTATGAACTTCGTGCAGAGTGCTCTTTAACCTGTTGTGCTCAAAGGGATGTGAGCTATGATAGAGCAAATGGTGATTTGAGAGGCAGCAAAAGGGTTTATTCGTGTGAGTTGAGGCGCGAGAGAGCTCTCAATGTGAGTTATGTTAGACATGGGTTGAGCAGCTAGAATACAATGTCCTGAGTTTTAAATTATTTAGGAGGTATGACAGGTGTTAGATCTGATAAGGGAACGGTGTGACGATGCAAGAGCGTAGTGAAAAGATTGTGAACATGCAGGTAAAGAGTTGGCTGTCTGGCAGATTGAAATCGTTGGTGAATTTGTAAAGGGACTAAGTCTTGAAGTCGTGCTAATCTGGTTCTTACAATGAGGGAATATGTCTGTTACCTGTTGTGTATATTGGTGTTATTATACTCTCGTACTCGAGATATTGTGTCTGAGCATTAGAAGTATTACCCTGATCTAAATGTTCAACTGATGTCAGTATCGAGTCATATCTTTACGTGGTGTTTTCTACTCAGTTGGTTGTGGAGGAAATTTTGATAAACGAGAGGAATGACACGTATCTAGAGACGTGCTGTGTTTGGTGTCGAATAAGACGCGGAAAGATGACAGAGAATAAATGAAAGTATAGCTTCGCGAGATCTATCCTTATCCATTGGAAAGGATGAACTTGGATCATGTCGGTGAGATTGGTTACACATGGCGAATTGTATAGTGGTGAGTTTGCTTGGAACGTAACCGGCCGTGGGAGACCGAGAAAGTGAATCTGTGAGTTCGAGGTGAACGAAATGTTTGAAAGAGACGAGAAATCTCAGTTTAGTTGACAGCGCCATACAAAGGATGTAATAACTAGCGAGGATGCAACGACGGATATTGTGAGGCGGTAAAGCTAGGCCACCTGGCAGAGCGAGTAACCTTACATTGGACGATCACACTCTATACTTGACTAGAGGTCCGTCTGACTCCATAACCATATAAGCGTAGGAGTGCTTGATATTCCTGCAATTCCGTGCCCAAGCGGGGGTTTTCCACGACTAATTAATTGTCTGGTTTAGCTTTACGACGAGTGGCTAGCGCTCTTCTTCACTATCGCGAGCGACCTGTGTGTCATGATTCTCTACTATCCAGCGCGCCTTTCTTTTCACCGATGCAGTCGTATCGACGCAGCACGTCTATTAGGCTAATCTTTTTTTCTTCCTGTAGTGTCTAACGGAATGGAGAATGTTCTTCCCCATGACTTGCGGGCAAAAATATAGGGAATGAATGATAGCAGGAATCGAAGGATAAATATACCTAAGACGTACTATAACTAGAAGTATATATAGCTTCAATATATATTAGACCGTTAATATACTACTATACTTGAAAGCTATCTAGCTATTATCCGAGGACAATATATATTATACTACACTTATCACCTAGGTACTCTTAGCCGATATAATAATCACATTACAGTATATAACTATATGTTAGTATTACTATTAAATATTAAGAATGGTGGTCATAAATATGATAATATTATTATATACTACACTCTATATCATATATATATATATACTCATAGTATAATATTAACTAATAAATGTTTTTCTTATATTATACAATCAATAGTTTTTTATTCATTTCACTTTATACTATATAATTATTATAAGCTACTATCTCTATTCTTTCGTCCTCTTAATATACTCTTCTCTATGTAATGACCTATACTCTACACCTCCGCCTCACCGACCTATGTATCAAACATATATTCTATCTATAATATACTGAGAATTATATCCGTAGTTTCCTTTCCTCGTAACTGATCCTTCATTATATCCACTATAATTTCCACACCATCCACGCCTCCATTCTCCTCTACGAGGCCTACTAGCACCAATATTAAACCACCTTACCTTTAACAATGAACACATGATATACCATAATATCCTATCTTTCACCATATATACTTAACATATGCGCTTCTCCCGTCTTATATACCATCATATATACGCTTACACTACATCTCCTTTACGACCACTACTTAGTTACTTAGCACACACATTTTATTATTATCAGATAGTCTCACACGCTTGCTACATATGAGACTCAAATGTCACTTTCATTATATACCACGAACTTACACGTACCTTATATACTACAGTTTTTCCATACCGATATGCCTGCCAACTTATCAGTTATAATATATATACTACTTACTTTATTTGTGTAATTACAGATCAAGTAAGATATAATATTCAGTAGTAAGACATTATAAGGTTATCTATACAGGTGAATAGATTGCCGCAGCCGCTTTTCACTATAGACTGTATACTTATATCACCTGAGACTATTAGTTGCTCCTGGATGGATAGAGGGTATATCATATTAATATAGCATGAGCGATATAAAGGTACAATCTATATACTTGTACTATGTAAATTATATGATATATCGGGCACTTATTGTATAACACATGATACATATATATCAAAAAATTATGCGCATATGAGTCTTAAATTACTACAATTTATTATATTGTTATTTATATTCTCATTCATTAAATAAAACGATATATTTTATATTCACTTTATTATTATATAGTATCATACTATATTATATCATAAGTATAGTATGAGCCTGAGTAGATATAATTCAATTTGTTCTTGTCAACCAAATTATTTCACATGTGCTGATATTCAAATAATATATATTAATAAATTAATTAGATTAATATTATAACAAATTTTATAAAATAGAATTATTAAACAGTAACAATAAGTTGTTATTGTCTTAAGAAGTATAATATACAATATATTTATTAATATATAATTTATTAATACTAAGCATTTAGGTATATACTGTATATTGATAATACATTACATGAGAAAATAAATTTGCTAAATGAATATTGTGTTTATTTGACTAAGCCAATCAAGTAGATTAAAGATTAATTGCGAATCGTAAGCACGACTGGAGGTAGCGTATAAGGCCTACAGATCGCAGTTATTACTATAGTATTAATAGTAGTAAATAAATATAACTTAAATAGGAGCAGTAATATAGTTATTGGAACATAGATAGTTAGCATACTGAACCCATAATATATTTTATATAAGTTGTAAATATATTTACTTGCGGGACGTGATGAGTTTGGAGAATTATCCGTCGAAAGAGAATGACCACTTTACGGAATAACACCAATATTAACATATTATGGAATCAGACGGATATTAAAGCTTATTAGCCATATATGTGCAACAAATCTCTGATATACGTGAGGTACGCTTTACAGAAAATACAAATTACATATTTGGGAATCAGACGTAACTCCAAAAGAATTATTATAGATCTATAAGCGTTATTATGAGTTTTTAAAGAATTACAATCATCCCTGGAGCCCATTAAAAATTTAAAAGTTACAAGGATATATCTATATTCACATTATGGGCTCGTGGAGTGCCAGTGATGGGGTAGAAGAACGGGGGAAACCGAATCCCCACCCCTCGTCCAAAACTAGAGGCCTGTGGACGAGACCAGAACCAGTACACTCCCTTGCACTATTCTGTATGCGTCTACTCTCTATGCGATAGTTCACGTTCTAGTTGTCATAATCACATAACACACACTTTAACAATAACTATGAGAGAGCTTTACCAGCACTACTTGGGTTATCTACAAAATATTAAAATGATTGAGTATTTCTTCCTGTACTATCGTAATCTTCTGCAAGAGTTAGTATTTACAATCCTTACACAAAGCTTATATAACGTGCAGATTATCAAATAGTATGAATCTGTTTTATCGTAGTTCTATTATCTTTCTTGAGCAATATCATTCTGTAACAACGTGTTTTCTTATTTACGTTAATAAATCATATATAAAATGAGATATATATATATATCATGTATTATATAATATATTAATATATTAGTACCAATCGACCTAAAAACATCATTATGTAAATCATTAAACTTCACCCAAACTCTGTCACCCAAATATAAGTAGCCAAAGAGTATCTGAGGTCATTGTAGGTATATATATAGTATAGTGAATGGAGGTATAAACCTTATATATTTATATACTCAGATACACTATACCTATATAAATTCTGTTTGAGGTTATACTATATACTCTGACTGAGAATAAGAGAATAGCTATTACTATGATGCTGGATCAATAATTATATAATTAATATGAGTTACCAGACTACTTCAATACCTCCTATGAAATTTACTTTAACTTATGTACACTGCGCAGCTCTCTAGATATGTATTATTACTAGAATCTTGGTTAAATATCTTCCATATTTCTTTTTATCATTTTATTTGCATATAGATTATTTATAGTGTCAATTTAAAGAGAAGGTAAAGAGAAAAGAGGGAGGTAAAGAGATGATGAGAGGAGAGAGAGAGACATAAAGGTCTAAATGTTTCTTTTATCAAAAATAAATGTTCGGAGATGTGAAACTGATCCATTGCATCGATAGTCAAGATATGTATAGATGTTTTGGATGAAGATAGGTCACATATAGCTGCATTTAACAGACAAAACCATAGATGAATAATTTATAATATTATTAAGTACATAATATATAAAGTAGGGTCCAAATCATATATCTGATATGAACCTAAAAAGATAAAATAAGAATTATCTTTATGAATAAGCGACTTAATTATAAAGAATATTATTTCCTAACTTATAGATTATATATATTATACAAATATATTGCTGGTAAAAGTTAATTAGTATATATATAAAGGTTGCGTAATTATAATAAATTTATAGTTAATATATTATATAATGAGGTACATCTACCTTAACTGTATTCGTAACATAAATTTCTCTTTCATCCACTGTATCACTGATAATAACTTTGTATACCATATCAATTTTATCCTCGTCTACCATTAATCATAATGCATTTATTTTCGGTCTATAACTTTTTCGGTATATTATTTATAGTGCGTCCTTCCCCAGCCCACACTGAGGAGCTGAATACCGACTTAGCCTGGAAACTTCGAAATCGTTGAGAGTATGATATTTTAAATCTATTATGGGCTCTAAATGTATACCCGAGTTTCTGCAATGCATCCTAATAGCTTTACACTGATAAGAATACATATGTGGAAGACAAAGATTATTCATAACTAGTATAATATTTCTCTATAATACCATTTAGTTTAATATGATAATTATTCCTTAGAGTAGGCTAATCTTAAATATTCTTAGAGTGATATCAAAACTGTAAGTAAAAGGTAACTAATGTCATAAATATATTTGTGATTAAAACCGTTGACTAATGTAAAACAAGTAGAGATAAGAATTAGTGGGAAATAATATCTGGAGATAAACAATCATACAATGAAATACAGCTCTGATAATTAAGCAGGTTATAGTAAACACATTTAATTAATAGATATACAATTTTTGAAATTCCTTATGCATTATAATCTTGAACAACGAGTATTAGTCATACTGTAAAGATTACCACGCCAGTATGTATATATATTATATTACTCAAAAAAAAAAGCCACAAAAAATATTAAAACTCACTAATGTAAGGGGAAATAATTAGTCAATTTATTATTATAAGGAATAATTATTATAAATAAAGGTGTTTAATAGTATTTAAATTATTTGTGAGAGAGAGGTGCAAAAATCTATTAACACTAGTATCCTGGCAAAAACATTCTTTAATCACACCACCGCTACTGCCTGAGCCTTGTTAATCAGAAGCCTATGTAAGATACTATTGATGTAGAATAATGTTATGATAATGTAGTGCATTATTGAGTAACTATCCACTAATAAGTGTGTATTGACATATATTTCTAGAATATCGTTATAATCTATTTTTCAATCTTTACAAATATATAGATTAAATTTATGAGATAGAGATTTAATGTAATATGTCTATCATCATCCCGTCTCGCGCCTGGAATGACAATGTAACGAGATTAGGATGGAATTAATGCTTTCTACATTCTATCCAATTATTAATTTTTTTGTGTAATTTGAGGAGGCGAACAGAATTCTTCTCAAACAAAGTGTGATATAACATACGAGAGGAATAATTTAGACTCCGGTTGTTAATCAATGAATAAAATGATAAAAAATTATCTTATAAGAGCTGCCTCTAACTGATATCAAATCTAACACTACTTTGGACGTTGTGCAACCAAAAATGTCCTGAATGCATAATTAAATTATCTTAAAAGAGCGACTAGTGTATTATTAAGTATGTACATATTATATCTCAATGTAAACCTAATAAGTAATAAAAGACACACTTATAGCACACGTTGAGCTTCTTTAAGCTTGAGGGTAAAGTTAAAATGTCTTGTACATGTCATCGCTCTACACGCATTTTGTAGTAAGAACTTGTAGTCGAAGAGACATTTGTCAAATTTAAGCCAATAGATGCATTGCGTAACAATCTAATACATCAGACAATTCACCAGTCAAAAATTCTAGACTTTAAGAACGCCTGAAAACTTATATATGACTGATTATATGGAGAGACTATATACTATTTTATATTGTTATGATGAGAGAGAGTTAATTGTGGAAACTATAGAGGGATAACACTTTTAAAGTTAGCTAGCAAAATATATGCCACTATAATTCCCAAACTTCAATTTGTATATTATTATTACTTTAAATACTTTGATTGAAGTAGAACATTTTTACAAATGAGTGAACTATAAAACTTTCGCCTTTTTTAGTAAGATTGGTGTTAGAGACAATACATCATTAAAAGAATTTGGGCTTAGGCAGCTTTTATATCGTTTAGGCTTTGTGCGAAACTGCTATCGACACGAGTTCAAACTTTAAGAGTATATGAGTGCACATATTCAGAGGCGTACCATCGCCTTAACCGATTAATTGAGTAAATATTAGCGATTTATGTCTTTCTAGAACGACATAGAAATCACTCAAGTACAATTGATACACTGTGTATATGCCACCATAATGGCAATTAGGACATGTGAGTCAATCGAGAGATCACAGAACTGCATAGAGGAATATAGTGAGGCTTGCACACAGCTCATTCTGGAAACTGTATGCATTTAGGCTTGGTTAGTCACAGAGGTATCAGCTCCACTTATCGAGCAGACGCGTTAATCGCTAAGAAAGTGGGGATACTTTTATACCTCTGTAACTTGGTATTAAATATAGCTTTGATCGCTTAATCAATAGCATAACATATTTGTTGCAAATAACTGCAATAAATATCTGTTCTAAGATGTTTCCTGATTATCGATATATTGATATAAACAGATAAGATAATATCACATATCTTCTAGAGCCTGTAGACACTGTGAGAGGTCCGCATTACGAGAACAATTGAGGATCACCAATTCCATAATAATCAATAATAATTATCAATCTATGACCTGCATCTATTGACCTCTTGCGTATCTAGAGAGAGCAAAGTCTCGCATGTAGTGAAGAGAAAGTGAGCTAATTACTTGTTATCAAATGGACCACATAGGTCACCAACAAAACAATTGACCTTTATTCTTAAATAACTACTTACGTAATATGATTTGTTGTGAGAACCTTTATGGATAACATACGCGAGAGCGAGAGAATAAATCACATCGAGAGAGAATAACTATTAAAGAGATAACCGTTAGAGGAGATCTTGCGTGTTAAAAGTCTTTGCACATAAGTTTGTGAGTGTTTGATTACTCCCACTTCTAGAGAGAATATTATATTCATATACACTTATCACACTACTTACTTATTAACCTAAAAAATGAGGCGCCAAATGCCTCTATGACTTTGAGTGGGATAGTAGCGTCTTAAAGGACTCGTCATCAAATAATTTGACTTCCTATATTATAAAATAGTTACAATACCATTGTGCCTTAATGGTGAATAAACCTTATACTTATATAATTCCTTATTTATATTATACTAAGACATAATTGAGAGCGGATAATAATTTCATCATATCTTAAATTACATGATGAGATAAAATCGCCACTGTGTAAATTCACTACAGATTAAATCTATGATATATATAAAATAGTAGTTTGATGAAGGTATTATTGTTGATCGTGACTAAGCAGCCTTTAATACTCTTTCCAGCTCTAAAATTTTAACAAATAATATTTGTACATATCATGAAAATAACGTTAACGACTCTAGCATCACAGGACGTTAGAACTAATAAATTTCACAATAATGAGTATCTATCAGATAGAGAAGAGACAAAATTAATTTCATCTTTTCGCGCGAGAGTGATATCGTTATTAACACGCGATGAATTAATCATTATGTCCAATTTAAAATTTTTAAACATTTTTTTATATACTTTCTTATATTATATAAACTATATACCGATTCAAACTACATTTGTGTCATATTTAGTGAGTCTATAATCAGGTAACATTAGATATCATTTATTTATAAATTTAGTGAAAGAGTGTTATCATCTTATATTTAAAAAACCTTCGGAACAATGAGTTCTTGAGAGAAGACATAAAACGAGTCATTATCACTTACATATATCGCGATAGAGAGATAAATTAATGCGACTATTATAGCCATTTATATAAATTCGTAATAATTGTATTGTATATGCTTAGTAGTTTTTATAATGCATTATCTGTAAGTATATACATGGATATTAAAAAGGATGATCCATTAGAAACCTTTAATCTTTATATCTAAGATTCACTCTAGAATGTTGAACTATTCTTAATATGATTTACTTTTATAAAAGTTAATAAATATGTCATTAATATATATATTTATATATAATAGAATATCTCATAACTTCTAAGATTGAGAACCTATACACTACATCTATTACTTAATTATTTTGTTGCTATTCATAGATAAAGTTCTTTAAAAAAAAGTTGTATATCAATTGCCTAATACTTTTCTAGGTTCTCTGGTTGGCTTACTACACTAAAAAACATATTTGTTACTAAATATAGTAATAATCTTTGAGAAGTACATGAATTCTCTGCACGAGTGTACCATATTATGGCAATGACCCTTACGTAAAACCCTCCACCGAGAGACATAGTGGGAAATAATCTAACTAATTTTAAGGAATTATGAGAGAGTAAGTCGTAATTTAGCAAAAGGTTTTCAGAGAGGAGGATTGAGAAGATTTTTAGAATTTAAGTGAAATGTGGAAGAAGCAGAGAGGTAGGTGAAAAGGGTGGTTCCAAATCTACACATGTAATTGATTATTCGTGGAAAGATAATGGGCAAGTATAGCGAGTACGTCTGTGGTAGCGAGTTGTGAGAGCAGAAGAAGGAAAGAAGCGCTGTTAGCGACTTAACGCTATATAACACGTTAAAACTTGCCACACAAAAAGCAGAGAAGGATGGAGGTAGGAGGCTCCTGTATAGAAGAGAAGATATCTTCAAACATAAAAAAGCAAAAGCGAGTTTATAGACGTTAGGTGTCTCCGGTATGACAATGGCATTTAGGCGAACAGTGAATATTACTGTGATCGTATTATATCTTCAATTCATGGAAAGGAGAGGGGACGATTTTTGAGTGAGATTGCAATGAGATTAAAGAAAGTGAATGCTTAAATAAGAAGAAACACCCGACGAACAATTGCGCAATTCCCTTTTGAAGTAAGCTAGATAAAATGACGCTTGGAGATAACAACCCAGATATACGTTTGATCCTGATATACTCCATAATGTGCGAATATGAGAACCGAATATACAATAGTATAGGAGAACTAATCTACTGGCTGCATATGCCTTACTGATTAGCACACTTGCCCATGAACAGCAGAACCTCTATTGCATGAGAATTAGTTAATGAATAATAAAAACAATGGAGTCGTTATTAGAACATTCATGGAAAAATGTAACACAAAAAAGCATTAAAGACACGAAAAAATGATTGAGCTATTAGCGAGTGCTTTTAGAAGAAAATAAAGTAGATGAGTAGTGAAAGAATAGGTTTAGTAGATAGATGAAGTAATTGGGTTTCTGAGAAGATGAAAACAATCTTATTTTCTTCTGTGCCCAATTAGAAATATGAGGAAGATCAGAGGTCAGTCATCCCAATACCATTGAAATAATATCACTATTTGAGGTTTAGAGGATTGCTTTTCGAAATGAAAACCGTAATACTTTGCTGAGTCATCGGATGAGTGGAGTGAAGATGAAGTGATAAATAAATAGGTTATTATGAAAAAAGCAGAAAGAGAAGTTGGTGCATCACATCACGAGCACAGTATACTGTAATTTATGAAGGCATTGCTGACAGATTTAAGTTGATACGGTGTATAGATACGTACAGCAGCTCAAATACTATACTATACTATAAAATATTATATTATATAATTATATTTATATCATATATATATATTAATATATACACATTACAGAGGTTAATAGAATATATGTGTGGCAATAACTCTTCAATATTATATATATATTTTACCTATAATGTAGTAGACTTATATACTGTATATATATTACCTTATATGAGAATATATATATAGAACACATCAATTCTAAATTAATAGGACTTATAACATAAATATCTTTATATATTCTTTCGATTTCATAAGTTTAAAAATAATAAATTGTAAAAACATGAAGCAATGTTATTTTGATATAGAATACTAGCCTAAATTTTAAATTTAAAGTATAGTCTTACAATCTTTAAAAAAAAATTGTGTTTGCAAAGAGCAGAATTTTGTGTATTTTTTTTTCCACAAATAAAAAATGAGATATATGAATAAAAGAGGTGGGCGCAACATTTATTAACGACAAACTAGAAGTATTAAGAGTGCCAACTCACACTATATTTTATTCTTAACCTACTTTCTCTAAATACGGAAACGAAAAGAATACATACTAGGAGAAATTTGATATGGTTTCAAGCGCGAAGAGGTCATTTCTTCATTATGCGAGGAGAACAGCGTAGATAAACTAGCGATTGAAAGACTTTAAAAGTAATCTTTATGTTTGAAATATAAGTGATAAGTAAAAATAAGTGTTTTCTAGTTGTTCCAATTTTTTTCGCATTAATGTTTTCAAAATCATCATATAACAAAACAATAGTTCATATTGTGAGAGAAATATAGATTATCATTAAAACGGTGACTTCCTCATATTATATAGCCATTATTAATCTCAGAGAGATATGAGAACCGTCGAGATTAATTTAGAATATACACATCTTAAGATATGTAATAATATTTCTTTAATATTCCAAAAATGATATCTATACATTTTTAATTTGTAGTGTTTTCAAAGGTTCAATAGAAGCCAATCTCATCGACTCATCCAATTAACGATCTCGTGTAACTGCTGGTATAACTTAAGTTCCTTTAAAACGAGCTAATTTTTAGAGCAAAGTAATATTTCTAAAACCACTAGTTCTATATTCTTTATCATATATCTTATTATAATTAAAACTAGTATGAGTAGTACGTTAATACTCCTCTTAAATACGTGATCACTAAGATAAAATATATATCTATATAATACTTAATGTGCTATAAATTCCAGGTTAATGGGATTACTAATTACTACATTAACGGAGGTAAGGCATTAGAGGATAATCAATAAAGTAGAAGAGATATATATCAATAGTAGTACTACAAGATAGAATATTTATCTAGTCAAGTTAGAGATAAGGCCTATAACAGCTATATAATAATGAAGAGAAGAGAGAGAGAAGAGAGAGAGAGGCCAACAGATTCCGAAGACACCTCGAATATACACGTATACTGTGCAGAGACTCTCATTGGGATAATAAGAAGATCTAACTGCTCTATTAGATTGCCACTAGTTTAGTGATGAGAGGTCGATCGTGTACCCACGATAGAGCACAATGAATTGTATATATATAAAAACAATATATAAATAGGAGACAAATATTATAATTATTATAAAAATGTTCAATATAATATATTTATAGAGATCCTTAAGTTATTATTGCTAAATTGTGGTATAATTGATAATATAATATAACAATATATCTGATAAGTATATAATATATTTCGAAATCTAACAAGAGAGAATAAAGAAATTTTATCAAATAAAGTAGGTTATAAATTATTAGGTGGTATAGAGTTTTAAGACGGAAAATATCATATAGATCTGATCCATTGAGTAGATATTAGAAGATAAAACTTTCATCTTGTTTGCCCTATTCACATTACTGTAATAACATTATGTCCTCCCTTCATTATTATATTACTTACTAAGACTTATTAATAAATATATAAGAGTGTATCATTAGTAAAATATTAGTAAATAATAGAATAAGATTTAGTTAATAATGAGTTACACCTAGTGATTAGTACATGTCTTTATCAGCTATAATAATCAATGTAGACTTATGAATATGTGGTTAATTGGAAGAAGTTGTTTGTGGAAGAAACTTATTCTCTATCGAAGTTACATTATATCATAACATATATATTTGAGATATGATAAGTCCTTATCAACAGATACTACATGCATTATCTAATCAATACTACGTCATAATATGACACAAGATATCGAAAACTAATAGGTCTAATAGCCAAATATGTTTAGTGTTACTGTTTCTATCTATATTATTAAAATTAACTGATAATAACTGTCAAGAATAAACATGGAAATTAAACACTACATATGTAATAAACTATAGTTGCAGGCCATATATTAAAACGGTATAAACTACGTAGATCCCAAATTGTATTATATATTCTTCAAATTCCTAGGTGTGAACATTTATATATTTATTCATTCTACGAGGCTATTATCAGATTCAAACATCATATTTGCTATTGACTTAATGAAATAAAGAAAGTGCAATATACAAGTAGACTTACTTATTTCGTACGTATTAATAATATTAAATATAATTAACTTATATATAATCAAATACTTAAATGATTATCGTATATAATTTTTAAATTGGGCGAAGAATCGATTTTATAAAACGGAGAATCAAGAAGCAACAATATAAATGGAGTCAGTATTTGTTAAGTGCTCAACATACTGGAGCGCATAAAATATTTGGACATAAAATTGTTTTTAGATATCTTCACCTTCGCCTATACTATAACTAGTTCATATTCTAATCTTCTAATCATATATATAATAATCATCAAGCCATATGCAGATACACTAATAACAAGTATATACTAATATATATGAGTGAGATGATAGCTATAATGATTATAACTTACTATAAAGTAATTCTTTAATATATTGAACATTTTATATATTATATTTAATTATTATGTATATAGATATTAATTTAACATATATATTAGGGCTAAATAAGATATATAACAATAGGCATAACTTAATTTTATACACGATTTTAGCGACCGTAACATCCATTCTTTCACTGAAAGCAACGCAAGCACACACATTAAAGTAAAAAAGATAAAAACAACTATAAATATAAAGAAAGAAGAAGGGATAAAGATAGAAAATGGAGAAAAAATATACTTCTATTACACCGTGTAGATATAGAAGTATGAGTGAGGGAGGAGCGGGGGCATAAAAGCATATTACGGTATTCGAGAACACGGATCAATTCCCAATCGTCCTTCTTCAACGCCCACGCTATAGAAAATTTTTAATGTAAAATGAAAAGCAAAAATAGGACCACGCACTTCCGCTTACTGAAAAACTAAAAAATTAACTTAAATAATTAGCAGCATAAGATTATATAATTGTTGGTAATTACATGATTATTACATATTTTTATATTAATCCAATGCTTAACAAGATAAGTATATATTAAAATACTATATAAAGCAAATATTTTCGATTAATTGACTGAGCTATATAATATTAACCAAAAAGTAATATATTATAATAGAGTTATGTTATATCTATAAGCTGTGTCCAAGTGAGTATTATATTTATTGATTTCATATTATAAATAATATATACTATTTACACTGTAACTTTATTAATATATATATAGAGTATAGTATATTTTAACGCGCACTAAGTAAGAATTTATTATATATATTATATAGCGCAATTATAGTAGTTCACTTTATATACATTATTATATGGATGATATAAAAGGTCCCTTATATCTGAATATGTATATATATGATATCATATATATATAGTATATATATATTTATTTGTAGTAATATATCCCTTTATATCATATATCGTTATATATTATCATACAACCATATAGTTAATCCGATATATATAATAATATTATATTATTATTTAATGGAGAGGATATATATAACAAATGCAAAGAGGGACCAGAGTTTTATCCTTTCTTTTCGGATCTTTTGTAGTATGCTACCATATATCAGTCTCCTATCATAAGAATTGCGAGCAAATGCCTGGTGAGGTGATATGTATGTTTGTATTCATATTATTACTCTAATTACCAAGTTATATAATGATTTATTATAATTATTTATTATCTATTAATAATTATTATTAATCTATTCATTTATTATTAATATATTTATTATTATCATGAGTATTATTATTATTTTATTTATATTATATGTTCCTTATAATACAAATATTGATATTATATATGAGTATTTATTTATTTAAATATATAGGTATAAGTATAGGTATATGTATGTGGGCTAGTGTTATGAATATATTATATATCTATAATTAATGAGTATACCAAATATGAGTACTATGGCCCCCCTTATACATAATATCTATATAGTAGATAGAGTCTATTATATATTTTATAGAGAGATACCTCTAGTTTGATTAAGTATTGTATATATACGTGTTTGTGATGTGTCAGTTTTTTTTATTATATTATATATTTATTTTATGCAATATATATTAACGGTAATTGTTACACTTATCTTATCATATTATAATCCATAAGTCTTCTTCCACAAATTAATTATCTATATCATTTTCCCTTCTCTCATGTTTCCAAGCATTTTAACAAAGTGCGCTTACTAAAAACCCAGGAAAAATTATCAGGGAAAGTTTTGTGGATGGAAGAGCGATTATAATTACGCAATGCCGTGATGAAGAGTGGCCATTTTTTATATTATCTCTTTCAGTGGCTCCTGTCACGGACCACATAAGTAAGGTCCAAAAGACATAATATCAATAATACACAAATACACAATTTTATTCATTATTAATCTATTGTGAAGTAAGAGTATTATCTTAGAAAAAATGAATATAAAAAGAGAATGAAGAAAAGAGGCTCCTCTCTCTCTCTCTCCTCACTAGATGTACTCTCTCTCCTTCTACTATCTCTATTCCTCATACAATCATCTCATCATGACGTCTTGAGCAAGAGTCTCATAACCAAGTATTCAGCCATTTTCTTTCTCACTTCGGCTTTCACAGTCCCAATATCTGCTGAACACTCGCAAAGCTCTTAGATTCTTGCATCTTTCCAGACGGTTCGGTTACCAAACCCCTCTCTGCTTCTCTTCTCTTTCTCTATCTTCTCTCTCTCATCATCATCATTGCATCTTCGTCCTTTAACAACTGAGCCTGCTGTGCGTAATAAAGTTCTCTTCCATCTCCTTCCATCTCATGCCTCTATCTTAGTTCTATCATCTCTCCTCTCTCTTCTCTACTTTCTGGGAATTTAATACTTAAAGGAATTATTTTTTAAATTCCATCAAATTTAGTAAAAAAATGTAAATTATTCAGCTGAGTTGTGGTTACCTTCCAATTATGTATGTAGTAGAGAATGTATAGAAATTGGGCCTTTCATGTAGTCTACACTGTTAGTGTTTAATTTTAATTCTTATGCAGCCAATTCTGTGGTCCTTTTGTGAGTTTGCAACCTTCCAGAGATAGTTCTGTTTGTAAAATAACGATCCTTTCTTATAAAGTGATTATTATTACCATTTAAGTAAGTCGTCAATAGCTTATTATATAAGGTAACTCAAATATATATTCAAATTCATTAGTTCAGTGAAAAGTAAGGGACTGGATGAAGATTGTGAACAGAAAGCCCAACTCTATTGGATGAAAGATAATGCAGCAGAATTGTTTTTCTAAGGAAATATTATTTCTCAAAAGTACTCACAAACAAATAACAAATTTTGAAAAAGAAATTCCCACTGCTAGTAACTCACTCTAAATTTATTCATAGAATGATAAGAGGCCTCATCCGATCCAAAAGGGAGAATTGCCAAAAAAATTAATAATGATGATCTGATAAATCCAATTCTTCTTGCAAGGATAATTATCTCACTAGATTAATCATAAAAGATTTTCATCTAGATGTCAACACTTGGGTGTTCTTTAATCCCATCAATTTTCATCAGTGAATCTTCATGGCTTCGGATTACCAGCCAGGCAGGCTGTAAAGAATGTTTTGCCAGACTGTATAGTTTGCCAAAAATTTAAACAGTATCCCCTTTAAATATCCAAAAATGACTAATCTTCCTCCACATAGAGTTTAATTTTGTGCGTACTTTTGAGCATACTGGCGTGGACTTTACAGGACATCTTCGTTGTTAAAGATGTTTAAGTGATCAGGAATTTGAAAATGTATGCTATAATTTACCAACCTGCTAATATTCAGAGCTGTTCATGTCTGATGCTTATTCGCAGATATGTCCACTGTATCTTATTCCTACTTTCATTCGCTAACGTTTTATCAAATAATAGGCATACCTTCCAGTTTGTACTCAGACAATGCCAGAATTTCAAACAAGGTGGAAATATACTGTTAAAATCTTTGTCTTCAAATAGTGAATGTCGACATTGGTATGAAAATCAATAACATAAAAAACATTACAAGATTTCCAATCTGTTCCGAGTTGGGTGGGATCAGTTTGGGAGAGAATGATACGAACAGTTAAGGGATGCTCTATAAAAACAAATAGGTAAAGCAACCTTAACTTACTTTCCAACTTTAACTTCTATTTCCTCTGCTCTATCGAACATTCAATTCAAGATCTTTAACCTTTAGGTCATCAGATAATGATTTGGAAGATTATTGCTCCAAATTCCCTTTTTTTGAAGCCTTATGACTTTCAAACCTCATATTCAATGAAGTTTCCACCCCATATGGAAGAGCAACTTCCTCCATCAGCAACAAGACTTAAGCCATATAATCTAACTGCTCAAAAACACGATTGGACACACCTTCAGGAAATTATGGAATGGAGTATTACTATTAAAATTTGAACAGACAAGTTAGAAATTCTCTATCAGTCAGGAGTAGACCCAACAGAATTTTAGGTTGGAGAAAGATAGTTCTTGAATTGCGACGACGACCCAATAACAAGCTAGACTCTTCTGGGCTTTTCGGGCAGAGTTCTGGGAAGTTTATTGTTGGTGGTGAAAGTAAGTCAAGGACATGTGTTATTAAAAAAGGGAGATGGACAAAACATGTCATCATTCTATTTGTCATCTCTACCCATTGGAGTTTTATCTATTACCGGCACTCTGTCTCCAGTGTAGAAGCTGATGCTGAAACAAGCAGGGATTTCTCCAATTTAGTTGGTCAAAACAATGAATTTAATTACATCTAGTCACTTGGTACAGAACATTGTCTTATTGTTAAACGCCTATCGTGAAAATACACTAAAAATTTTGCCTGTGCACCTCTGTCCAACTATTGGCCTTGCTCGCATTTCGATGCGATCTGTAGGCCTACGCCCCATCGGCTTAGCCTACTCGATTAACTTTATTAAATAACACAATTCATGCAATTTTTTTACCTTACTATACGTACCTAAGTAGTTAAAATTAATTGCTCAGCAATGCTGTTAGATATTCTAACGGTGTTTGAATTCTTAGGATAATGAATAGAACGGACATAATTAAGAAATAACGTTTTTATGACTCATGATAGGTGATAGACGTGTTTTCTTCTTTTTGAATGTGCTAATAATGGCGCGTAATAACCTGATGGGTGCTTTGTTTTCGCTCATTTGTCTTATAGTAACGCCGCATCCCACGAGCAATGATTATTCCGCTTTAAGTGAGAGTATCTAGTAAAAGCGCTGCGGCCATCTCACCTGACGACCTATGCTCGATATATCTCTTGACGCAGACGGGAACAAAGAAGAACGAAGTGCAGGACGGGATAGACTCGGAAGGCGGAGTCGGTTAGTCATTGGAAGCATGCAGAGCGTTGTGAGATCGAGTAGATAAAATGTGCAGGAAGGGCAGGAGATGGAGCTGGTATAGACGGAGGCGATTGTTGTATTGGAAGAGGTGGCTGTTGTATTGGAGGAGGTGGTTATATTGGTGCGGGTGCCGGAGGAGAAGGAGGTGGAGGTGGAAAGGAAGAGGACTCAGAGAAGGAAGGGAATCAGAAAGAGGAGAAGGTGGAGGCGGAGGCGGAGGTGGAGGGGAGAATAAGGGGAAGAGAAGCATGAAGAAGTTCGATTTTGGTTTAAAAGAAGTGTGAAGGATGCTTACGGGTATGGTAGGGAATATCTTTCTGGATACATAATTGTAACTTATCCTGTAGTTATTCGGTGGTTTCAAGAGTAGCCTGGTATATGGGATTTTGCCTCGAAGAAAGCAGGCTTCAATCGGTCGATTAAAACTACTTCTGTGCTGGTTGGACGTTGGATCGTGAAGAACTTCTCCTTCCTAAGCACTACAGGAAAAGATCCATCGTACTTAGGCTGGAGAGCGGTGCTGTGGGAGTCGTCGAACAAAGACATGAGTGGAGGAGGAAAGATCTTTAGGGATGTAAGAATGCACTTTGTGTGGTCGAGATGGGCTTGGTTTCCACGACGAAGCACAACGTCTCAAGCGGGTAAGGTAGGCGAGCTAGTCTGCAGCCGAAGGAGGGGAACACTGAGAAAAGAACTCACCAGGAAGTCGAAGAGGAGAACCATACACTCGTTCAGCAGCCGAACAGTGCAAGTCCTCTTTAACAGCGGAGAGAATGCCAAGCATAACGAAAGGAAGAGCATCGGTTCAATTTTCCGGATTGGGCTGAGCTAGAATAGAAGCCTTTAGAAGACGGGGAAATCTTTCTATGTATGATCCCATTGCTAATAGGATGAAAGCTTGTGGTATGGATCCTCTCCGAACCAAGGAGTATCATCAAATCTCTCCATAAGAATGATTCGAAAGGTCGTTCTTGATCCGTTGTAAATGAAAGAGGTATGCCAAAGCGAGCAACCCAGTGAGCTAAGAACTGGCTTTTAGACTTGCCGGAACCATCAACTGATGAAAGGTTGCTACCGAGAGAGGTATTGTTGTGCGTAAACGTGGTAGTTTTATTTTGAGTAAGATGACGGAGCATGTTGAGCAAAGATACTGCCTCAAGTTTTGCCTGAAACGAGGTGATACTCAGGTGTAAACAATTTGCAAGATTCAACAGGCTTTCGGTGACGCTTCAATGGGGGTTACCGAAAGAAAAGAAAATACTGGTACAACTGGTTTAAATATGGCCCCACGTGTTTTGAGAGAGATCATCGTTCATTAAGACCGTCGACAAGCCGTGATGCTGAAACCATTGAGAAAGTGAGGTTTTAGATAATGCCAGATTGTCTTTTGACAGTGAAAGAAATTGCTGAAGACATCGGTATCAACAAAGATTCTGTTCAAGTAATTTTACGAGATGAATTATGATTGGGCGGGATGGCAGCCAAATTTTTGCCAAAACTGCTCTCGCAGGAAGAAGAAGAAATCAGATTTGACGTCGCGCAAGACATGCTGTAAACAGTCAACAGGGATGCAGAGTCCATCAATATTGAGATAACTGGATATGAAACATGGATGTATGGGTACGACCCAGAAACTAAAGTTCAGTCTATGACAGTGAAAGCATTTAATATCACAGAGACCCAAGAAAGCACAACAATTGAAGAGAAAAATAAAGGTAATGCTGATTATTTTCTTCGCCTTCCATGACATCGTGCATCATCATTTCGCTCGTTGAGTACAAACAGTAACTAAAGACTACTATCATAACGCTCTCTGACATCTCTTTATATGTAGTTCTTCTCAAACGACGGGACCTATGATCATCACAAAACTGCAAATTGCATCACGAAAACGCCCCGTCTCATTTGTCGCTTCTGATCCAGGATTACGTGCAAAGAAAGACATCTTAATAGTTCTTCAAGCACCTTACTCTCCCAACATGACTCAGTGTTATAACTTCTGGTCATTCCCTAAGCTTAAATCTCCAATGATATGCACCTGCTTCGACAGATGAAACAGCATTATGGGCAATGCGACAGCCGAGTTGAGGACCGTTCCAACAAGGGATTGATTCCAGGGATTCCGGGATTATGGTTGATTTTGACTGCGGGATTTATCTCTCGGCAATTTTCTTTATCCCGGAAATTCCTTGTCTGAATAACTAACCAATAATCAATACCTACAATCTTAGACACACATTATATATATATATATATATATATATATAATATATATATATATATTATATATAATATATTATATATATATATATATATATTTATATATATTATATATATAATATTATATACTATATACATATATATATATATATATATATACTACTAGTATATATAACTATAATATATAAATATATAATTAGTATATATATATATATATAGTTAGTATATATTATATATAATTATATACAATTATAAATACTTATTAATATACTATAATATAATATATAAGTATATATATATATAATATATTATTATAGTATATATATATATATATTATATATATATATATATATATATATATAATATCATATACATATATTAATATGTATATATATAATATATAATATTATTATATATAATAATATATCCTATATATATATTCTAATATATATATAATATTACAATATCATATATACTATATATATATATATATATATAAATATATATAATATAATATATATATATATATATATATATATATATATATATATATATATATATATATATATATATATATATTAAATATAGCTAATATCATTAATAAAGTAAGAACGATTGTGCGAATGGTTCGAAAGTCTCCCTTGAAAAATGATACTCTTCAGAATTATGTTAAATCTTCAATCAAGCAAGAAAGTTAAAGCCTAGTATAATAATAAGCCTACTACTTGGCTCTAAAACTATATGGAACAGTTTGGTATATTAGAACGATTCTTACAGTTAAAATCACAAATCGAAAAAACAATGACTATAATATGAAAAATCCAATATGTCAAGCAGAGTATACAGTTCTTAATGACCTTGTGCGCGCTTTGAAACCCCTCGAAATCGGATCGCAAAACAAACCTTTGCAATCGTGATGCGACACTTTTTACTGCAGAGGGAGTTTTTACTTTCGTCATACAAGAACCTTCTGAGCAAAATTCTGTCATTTCGAGAAAAGCTCAGAAAGCACTAATTTGAATGATAAACGAGAGAAGGCAAAATACCTTTGGTTGGATTATTGAAGTAAATTAAAACTGGAAAAAACGTATTATAAAAAATAGATAAATAATTGAAATCGAGTTGCAACCATTTCCAAGCAAGTTAGCCTTATTGGTTACAGCAAAACGAATAATAACTCAATTGGGTTTTCCTCTTCTGAATCATCGCAATCTGATTCGTCATATTCCGACTCTGTGAAAGAGGGTGACACTGAGAGAAAAAGACAGCAGACGCTTTGAGAGAAATTGAAGCGTCAAATCAAAAAAACAAACTGAATGTATTTCTAATGACCCTCAACATGAAGTTGAAGAACAATCACTTGCAAAGAATATATCCAAGGAGTTCGAAATCTTTGAAGCAACTGCTGAAAAAAACAACGAATGTAATAAAATTAATGGAAGCCCTCGAACAGTTTATCCCGGAACCCCAGGATTACCGAAATCCGGAAAAAAGACAATCCCACCAACTGTGGCATTCCAGAGATGTTTCAATTAATACAAACTAGTTGGACTAAGTGGTGTTTCGAAGTCCAGAGATTTTATTTTGAATGAAATTGAGAAATGAACCAAACGAGGTTATTAACATTTATTTCACGACATATGATACTTTCCAGACAGACCTTATATATATATATATATATATATAATATATATATTATTATATATATATATAACTATATAGATATCATATATACTATATATATCGTATATATTAGTATATATATATATATAAATATATTAAAATATATATATATATATATATTATATTTATTTTTATAGCATTTCTAAGCAAAAGAGAGACAGCAAATCTGGATGTGGGCCGTTTAGAAAACATAAGAGACCAATAATTAATCTAGATATTATATCGTGTCTCTTTAAAAGCCAAAATTGGTTAAAGAATTAATAATTTAATTATATATTAATTAGCAGCCAAGAATTGCGATCAATCTTCCCTAAAATACACTTGCTATAAATACTATTTTTCCATAAAAATCTTATATATAGTAAGGGTATAGTATAGTATATTATAGTATATACTTCATATGGTTTTTTGAGATTTATAATTATTACTTATTTTGTTATATTAAAGCATTCAACTTGAGTATAGAGAGCGACGACGACACATATGGAGACAGAGGGATATCATGGATTAGCGCGGGCGCACCGGGGAGCACAACGCGGCACGTCGTGCTTCTTATATATATCGATTTAAGGACATAAATAAATAATATTTTAAATGTCGTTAATAAAAGCTCAATAATCGTAAATTGACAATCCAAAAATTTAAATATTGCGGAGCATAACTAGATTAATTATTACACATAAACTAACTACCTATACGGACTTGTATGTATCCTACTCATCATGTATACTAATTATTTTTGTATAGCCTATATTTTATAGTTTATCACTACTACTAAGTATAATCAGTGTACCCTGTATTACTTGAGTGAACATAGTGTGAATGCATAAGTGATATATAAATTATGGCCTAATTATTATTAATTGTTATTATAATTAAATAATACATATATAATACTACAGAAATAAAAGTTTCATCTATAAAAAGAAATTATCTTAAAAAAACAATACCGGGGAACTCCCCCTGGGGAACAAATAATATTTAATTTAATCCCACTTATTTGCGCTTATAATTAAAGGGGGTGGGAGGATATTTAAAAATAACACAAACCTAATTAAGCAACGACTGGTGGCAACGAATTCGTCCCACCAATAAGCATATGAACGGACCGTCTTTTGGAGAAAGAAGTGAGACGAATTTATTACTACAACATATATCTATATATACTATAGTATATACTTATATTATATATATATATATATATATTATATATATATAATATACAATAGACTGGATAGTTAGCTAGAATGTGAGCCAGAGATTGACATTTATATATGCAAATATTCACTATTAATATAGTAGTAATAAATTAGGTTAATAAAATCGCCTAATATAATGTTTGAGTGCTTAAAATAATAATATAATTTAGGTTAGTTTTTGCTTTTGTTAACGTTCTTAATCTCGGATACACTGGCATTTAGCATCATAAAGATAGCTAATTATTTATATACATCTATACTACCTTAGCATGCCTAGGGCTGAGAAGTTTTGGAGGAGAACAGGCATTTTAATTATCATACTCATTATTAACGATTATGATCCTCAAGCATTGCACAGAGAGACCAGTTTCTTAATATATCTGACGTTGTGTATTAACAGCATATCCCCGCCCTTGTCAAACTTCACAAATAATAATGGTTTAAAAATTTAATTAATCAACTATAACTATATATTATGACATATAAATATATACTTATAGTAGTAATACATAAGACCTAAAATATATATTATATATATAATCACTATATATATTATATTATATATATATAGTATATACACATATATGATAGTATATAATATAATAGTATACTATACTATATATATCAATTGGTCTTTACTACCATAATATACTATATATAGTATATATCATAATATATATATATATATAGTATTCGGTGGCGTACTTGAATGGCTTATAAATTGGGTAGGGCAGCTATATATATATATATATATATATATTATATATATATATATATATTATATATATTATAGTATAATATATATATATATCTATAATGTATATAATTATATATATATATATTATATACTATATATTATAATATATTTTTTTTTTTTTGTCTTTTTTTTTTATTACAAGATATTGATTAACAATGTTTCCTGAAAATTGTCAAGGAGAGGTGTACTCATTTTTTAACGTCCGGAGCGGACGGAGCCAAGCCCAAGGAGAGAATGGCTCACGTTCTCCCACCCGACCAGTTCGAACCTGGGACCCTCGCTTGTTTTGGCGAGTGCTCTAACTGAGGCTATACGGGCGCGCTTTTTTATATAGTACAAATAATATTTAAAAAGAAATATTTTATAATATATATGATTATATAGAACTATATATATATATATATATATACGTATAGATATACTATAATATAGTATTAAATATATATTTATAGATATATAGTATTATATTATATATATTATATATATATATAGTCTAAACAAATATCATATAAGTCTTTACACATTTGTTACTTTAAATTATATTCCAATTTCCATACATACATAAATACATTTACGAACCAATCATATAAACTACACAACACATAGTATAGTACAAATATAAATACACTACTATTATTAATAGCTATCACTCATCATACTATCATCTATCCTCTACTATCACTATCACTGAATCTATTTTTAATATTTATTGTTATTTCCTACACAATATTTCACAATATAGTAATTTATTTACCACTATTTACTATACTATATTAAAAATTTTCAATAACTAATATTACACTGTAATTATTATTATCATTATCAAACCACAATCACTGTTATTAACTATGAATGATGTTATTATATAAATTTTCACTATAATTAATATTTATTTACAAGTATTCACCATATAAAAATTACCAATTAACCATATTTATTATTCATTCATTAGCTATCCACAAAACAGTTAATTACTATTAGTAATGGTATACGCGATATATCACTAACCATTCGCGAAGATATAATGGTGTAGAAGGGTTTCCAAGCACCTGCTACAGGAACGAGAATTGAAAAATTTACTTCATATGACATCGACGATAGACTTGGGAAACGCAGCTCCACGTTCTGCAATTTAGTATTTGAAATTTCTTCTTTAAATTAATTTAAATTTTATTTAAATACCAAAATGGCCAAAAGAAATGATTTCAAAAAATTTGTTGCTCCTCCAACCCCATCACAGGCATTTTTACCATTTAATGTTTAATTTAAATGAATAATAGGTATAGTA
Source organism: Trachelipus rathkii (assembly GCA_015478945.1). Lineage (NCBI taxonomy): Eukaryota > Metazoa > Arthropoda > Malacostraca > Isopoda > Trachelipodidae > Trachelipus > Trachelipus rathkii. The sequence continues at coordinate 29,220 of JABUQX010061602.1, forward strand.
TATATATATATAATATATATATATATTATATATTATAAATAATAATATATAATAAAATATATATATATATTAGTTATATATATATTATAGATATATATAGTATATAATATAATAATAGTAGCACATAACATCCTACTAGTTATGTCGTAAATAAAGTACTATATAAGAGAGAGAGAGAAGAGAGAGAGGAGAAGAGAGAGAAGAGAGCAAATCTTTTTTTTGCAAAATTATTTTCGTGTCGATTTCACTGGGCTGAACGAAGAGTTCGTAGCTAAGCTGAATAAATTCTGCGTATCTTTCGCTCGGAACCAGCAAGGTACTGACGCTTTCTCCTTTCGCTCAGTCC
>JABUQX010061603.1:0-20000 GCA_015478945.1 Trachelipus rathkii
TATTATTACAAATTATGATAAATTTTAACACTGTATATATAATGAATTAATAATTAATAAAATAATACATAATAATTAATAATAATTTAATATATATAATATAATAATAGATAGTTATAAATTAATAGATTAATAATAATATATATATAATATAATTAAATAGAATATAATAAATATATAGATAATCATATAATAATTAAATTGTATTATAATAAATATATAGATAATATTAATAAATCATATATATATGATTTGATATATAGTAATAATATAATATAATTAACTATATATATAATAATATATCATATATATATATATATAATATACTATAGTATATTTATATGTTATTTATATTTTATATATATCAAATATAATATATAGATAGATATAACTATAATATATAATAAGTATATATATATTATAGTATTATATTTATATAATAGTAATAAATAATGACAGATATATATAATATATATATATATATATGATGATATATATATAATAGTATTATATTATATATAGTATACTATATATATTATTATATATGATATATTATATATAATAATATTATAATATATATAATATATATATATATAATATACTATATAAATATATATAATATATATATATATATATATAATAATATAATAATATATATTATAAGTAACTATTAATATATATACACTATACTATATATCCATATAACAATATATATTGTAATATATTATAATAATATAATATATATATTCTAACTGAACTTAACAGCCTAAAGAAAGAAGGTATACGACAGTGCCTTGGCAAACTATTCTGCATCTGCCTTTTAAGTTTCAACTTCGATCTCCCCTTCCTGGAATGGAGAATTTACTCCTCATTCAAGCTATGACAGAAAGATCAGACAGGGGGGGGGACCCTCCTCAACTGCCTGCAAACTAACTGTTCTATCTCTTTATCCATTCTGGTCTTTCTAAAAGTTTTAGTATAATTCATTAAGAGGAAGAATTTGGAAAACATCCTCAATTCCTTCTAATCTTATCTCTCTGCATCGCCAGAAAGGCTTACTGGTTTATCTCCTCTTCTCTTCTTGATGATCCTCTAAGCGCCTTCGAAAATATTTGGTCAATAACTTTCGTTGTGCACTAGACAATCGAAAGCCTTCGACAAGAGTTTGGCAGCTCCTAAACTTACCTCTGTTCTGATTATTAACAATAACCCTTCTCCTCTGCATCACTCATAATCACGGTCCTCTACATATTGCAGTTGATAATAAGACAGCCGATATTTCATCGCTTTAAATCTATAAATAGTCGGATGTATCCCTCACGGGTTCACTGGCCTATCCCTAACTTCTTTTTCTTACTTCTCAGCTAATGACCTTCTCTCGCATTACTATCTTATCCCATCTATCGCAGTCTTTAAAAGGCACTGACGACTCTGCACCGTTCACTATTTCTTCCATTTTGTCAAAAAGAACGTTCCTCGCCAAGTCCAACAGCAATTAAAGCTTGCGGCTAGGCGGAGCCAGCTTGGATACAACTAACCTTGTGACCATTTCTCGAATTTCTAATATTGGGTCATTGAGAACAAGGTAGTTTTTCAATACCCTCAAAAAAACGCACGTATCCTTCCTCTATTCAGTCGCATTCTACCTAAGACAAATCTATCCACACAACTATAACCACGAAATCCATTTCGAAAAGGCACAACAACTCAACGCTTCGTCCTTATGTCTGTCCTTAATATTCGCTTGGTGTTCTTTTTACTCTCGTGACCTTAAATTGCGAAAGTAAATAAATAATTTCATACTTATCTTAAAACACAAGCTTTCTGAAAGAAGGTTGGACGAATCTGAAGGCGCTATCCAGAAGATTATTATATTACTCCGGACCCAGCTTGCTTGGGTGTGCGTTCGCCACTGTATGGAGATATGCCTCACACATCTGGAAGAGGTTCCAACCTCAAAACACTCTACCACTTGAATAATATGTAGAGTCTAAGACACTTCCGTCTATCAAAACTATCTCTCTTTCTCTCTTCTCTACCCGCAGCGAATTTTTGGGTTTGAGTCAACTGCTTTAATCACGCAACTACTCAAACAATGGACACTAGCTCTTCTGAAACTCTCCAGGTCGCGGGATACCCTCTCCTTTGAGGGGCTCGTGAGGCACACCTTGCTTTCAACACTCTCATCCTTTCTCAATCCAACACTCTAACCCCAGACTTAACCGCTATGCTCAATCTTAACTTCTACTCACTGCCAAAGTGTGGACACACGCTGCACTATTAAATCTTATCTTTCGCCCAGCTTAGGCTTGAATAGCACTTTTAATCACAATATATCTGACTATGTCGACCTTTAAATTGGCAATGGTTTGAGAGTTTCCCCCAACCTTGTTGAAATTTAGTAGGCTATATTTGACCCAAATTTCAAGACCTTCTATGAATGAATCTATGACTTATAAATATATTATTATATATAAACAATTTTTAAGATAAATATATATAACATTATTTTTTATTATATCTTATATAATATATAGTATATATACTAATATATATATGACTATATATAATACTATATATATATATATAATATATATCTAATAGTAATAATATCACTATCAATAGATTATCATTTCAAAGTCTTTAACTGCTTTTTAACTACTTTTAATATCATTAACTTATGATGAATATATTAACATTTTAGTTTTTTTTATTTTTTATTTGATTTTTTTATAAAACTACCTTCGTTTCACATTTAAAAAAGGAATAAAATACATCACCATTTAACTTTAACAAAAAAAAAAAAATTAATAACAGCAAAATCACATTAATCATAAAAATTTCAAAAGTTTTACTCCGACAATATTTCTTAGTTTAAACTATTTTCCTTAGCTCCCACGTTTGATAGCCAGACTATTGTAAATTTTTTTCAATCTCGTTTCATTTACTCTTTTTACCGAAAGGGAAATCTTCGATCATCAACTTTGCTCAACAACTGCGAAATGACCTCATCCTCCGAATGATTTATTGCAAATGTGAAAAATTTGTTCAACAACTTGAAATCTTAATATTATCAAATCATATGATATTGCCAATCATTTGGCATTGTTTATATTACCCTTTGATCATGTTTATATTACCCTCATTTCACGAATTCTGGGTTTGCGGTTTATAGTTTGCAGGGGGCTGAAGGGTTCGGATATTATGATTTTTGTAGAAAGGTTTCATAGGGTGAATATCTAGTCGTTTATAATAATATTTTTTTACTCTCTTGATCATATAGTAGTGAAAAAATTTCTTTGTAAGTAATAGTGAGAACGGTGAGATAATAAGGGTGAGTAACTAAAGAAATAAGAAAGAGTAATTGAGATCTTGTATGATAAGCTTTTCATTTAGATAGGGTTTGTTAAATTTTGGAATATTAGGGTTTTGGTCTATAAATATAGAGAGGTTGTTATAATATTGGTATATTATATATATATATATAATATTTATATAATATATATATATTCTATAATATATTTATTATTATATATATATATATAATATATTTAATATATTATATATATATATATTTTATTAATATATATATATATATATATATATATATAATATTATATTATATTATTTATATATATATTTCTATATATATTATATTATATATATTTTTATATATATTAATACTTTATATATTATTATATCAGAGATGGGCGTTTCCGCAATTTAAGTCGCAATTCGCATTTCCGCAATTGCGACTACTCAAAAAAAATTTGCGAGATGGCGATTGCGATATTCTATTTGAAAAAAGTTGTCGTGAATTTGCAGTTTGCGGAATTAGCTCTAAATCATAATTCGTCCTATATTGCGGAATCTGCGAATATCGGCTCAATCTCGCATATTAGAGTGAACAATGCCCTAGGTTTATTTGTTTTTCAATCTTAATTTTAAAATAGCATTAAACAATATATTCAATTTATTATCTGTAGATAATTTGTACAACAATATATTTAGTTCAAAATATATAGATATTAAATTCATTTAATTTTGACATTTTGAGTTTATACATAAATTTCTTTCTTATTTATATTTATTTTTTATACATTTATTATATCTTTATATATTTTTTTATAGGATATATTCCTTTATATTTATATTTAACTTATTATTATTTTTTATATATATTCTATATATATTTTATATCTATTTATTCATATTATCTTAAAGGTATTCTTTAATAGACGAACCTAATATGGAGTAGGGCATGCGGTTGAATATGCTTAGATGTATATATACTATACCGCTTGTACATGCTTATATATAATTATATTATTTAACTTATTTATATTTTTTTAATTATACTCTCTATAATAATAATTTTTTTTATCTATCTTTTTTATTATATATTTATTATATATATAATATATTCTTTATTATATATTATATATATTAGAGTTGTGTCATCTATAATAAATTTTGCAAAATTTTCGAATATTCCTGCTTGTCGTCTATACAATGTAATGAACTTTTTTGGTGATGCTTCGATCTACTTAAAAACATTATTATGTCCAGGGTGGTTCCTTAAAATATAATAAATTGTGTCTAGGGTGTGGAAGTAGTGAACATCGGACCACGGAATGTGGATCAAGAATCGATGTTCCTGTTATGTTAAGTGATTGCTGCTATTGTCTTGTAGCGAGAATTTGTAATAAAATAACTGATAGATCATTAACGAAACCGGCTGTCTCATCTCATGATTGGTGCTTTTTTTAATTGAGGGTTTGCTAAAATTTATATTTCATTAACGGCACTGATACTTATGACAAGGATGTGACAATACGTGTCTAAGTATTTTGAGTCATTACACAGCTTGGTTGGTTCAGCTACACATGATTGAGTGGATAAAAAATCTGCCTTCTCTCAACAGTATATATACTCTGCTTACTATCTGCGGCTCACTGGTATCAGTTCTCGGCGATAGATTGGAATTCACGTGTTTCACATATCACAGTCAGGTGTTTGGCCGAGCTTCGTTCACTAGGGTAGAAGTGTGTGCGAGGAGATGGCGCAAGACGTTAAGGATATTATCTGATTTTTGCAAGAAGATTATTTCTTGCTTTCGTTTTGACGGTAAGTAACATCGTAATTAGCAAACCAAACGAAGTGGTTTGAGTTCGTGCGTAATTCTTAGAGGAGAAATCTGAGGTGATAGTACTCAGCGTTATGTTGAATCTTGACTTGAGCGAGGTTCTTTTTAACCTTGCAAAGTTTTGTGAATAATCTCTAGAGTGCGATCGCGAACGAATACTGTCATAATAAATCTAGTAAGGAATGTGATTTATAGCAATTTCATTCTGGGAGCAGAATAAAGCTCTTTTGGCGTCATCGAGGGATATTGGAGCATTGTTGTTAAAATACAAAATTATAAACGCGGCGACAGAATGGTCACATGAGGATTCTGTCACCGACTGCTCTCACATCAGTGACACTGGCTGCGCACCGCATCACATTCTATAGTAATCTGGTTAAGCATGTTGATTCAGAGTTTCTTCTATCATTCTCAAAATTATCAATTTCTACCTCAATAGGCAGTCTAAACTAATGGATTGTCGGTTAGAAGTTGAAAAAACGAGATATCGTACTTCCTCCTTTGGCACAGCAGCCATAACGAGCTGAGAGTTTGATGTATATAACTGATTTCGAAATGTCAGCTGATGGCGCGAAACTGATCTACTCATAGATTGTGTAGTGCATGGTTTCTAATTTGCTCACCTGAGCTATAATCCTTCAGTTTTTTAAATTTATATAGAGCTATAGTGTGTACCAGGCACGGATCGTCGTTTATCATAAATTCGGTGAAGGATTACCTAGAGTCTTCTCACAATGTCCAGATTCTAATTCATCAGGGTAGTCGAATATAATGCGTAGATTAATCTATAGTGTTCGTACTTCTCTCCTTGCTGACATGTGATGAATTGTTTCACTGGATAACACTTTGCGACTTCAATCTATCTCAATATTATAATATATGGCATAGATAGCCTTGGTTTTATCTATAACGTTTTTATATATTCTTATTATAACCCATTCTTTTCTTTTTGGTTTTTAATCACAGAAAATTGATGGGAAATGGAATTTTCGATAATGCTTACTTTGCAATTCAACAAAAAAAGTAATGCATGAAAAGCTCCGGAAGGTCTGTTCCATGATTCGTCATTATATAGAATATATCTTTACATGACGCAATATTTGCTCTTGCGACCTTGAGGGGTAAATATTACATGGAATGACTGTACCAAGAATATATGCATAATAATCAGATATATATTTTTGTAATTGAAGCTTACTTGTATTATAATTAGTTGGATACGGTATGTATTAGTATTATAAGTTTTAGACATTTCTTTCATTTGTCATTGGTACGTATGCAATATTTTTTATGATAATTTCGAGATAGATTGAAGTTATTCTCTGTTCATTATGTCCAATTTATTCTAAACACTTGCATTGTCATTCTAATACAGGCTAAAAAAAATTTTTTGGTCATTTAAAATTCTAATAATAATATATTTATTTAATTATATTGTATTTTTATGTATCTATAAACATTTCAGATGGTTAATTTGCTGTGAATATATTATATATATAACTCTACTATATTATTTATATATTATATATAATTAAATATTTTATATAATTTACTCTATATTATATATATATATTACTATTATATTTATATATCATCATAATCTCTCTGCTATCTAATTTTAAGGTGAGCATTCAAGGAGATATGGTTTAATGATATGACTGTTTTGTGGGACATAAGACCTGTCTGATGACTACAGCCTTATATCGCCCTCATTTTTCAAACTTCCCAAGTCGTTGAGTTCTGAATGAGGATTTGAAGGAGATCATATCTAGTGAAGTAGGGTTATCATAAGTGAAGTCGTTGCTGATAACATGTGTGACTCTCACTGGTTTAAAGACAACTTGGATTTAGGTGCCTTGCATCAGAGCCATGAGCTAGGTGATAAACGACCCTTTCATTAAATTGAAGGCGAATTACAATACAGCCTCTGCTATATCTCTTCGACCACCATGAGGTAGGTACATTGTAAGAAGGGCTTTTGCGATTTGAGAACAGCTATAGGTGAAAGAGGACCATATCTCATGTCTGTAATATTTATCTCTTATTTCCTTTTCCAGCAGCATACTGAAGAAGATAACTGGACTGGACCTCTTAATCTGATACAATACCTATGTCCCCCCTTTCCACGTACGGTTTGTGGTAGATAATTTGATTCAGTTGGGCTCTAATAATGTTATTTCAGGCCTAAGAAGTATCTCATCCCTGACTGATTGAAGATTTTTGAGAAGCTGGTGTTTTTCTGAATGGAAATATTATGCACCTCTTGAATTTGAAGTGCCTGTGGCAGATGGAGTAAAAGGACATGAGGGGTAGGATGATGAATCCAAACAGCAATGAACTAACTAGTAAATTTATCAAAATTAGCGTAGTCTTATGTTTTTTTATATATGATATAATATATCTATCTTATAATGGGTTAGGTTTATTTCATATTATATTATCATATTATCTATTATATTTATTATATTTAATTTATATATCTATATGTTATATATATATAATATTCTATTATTATTTATCTCTATATATATCCAATTCATTACTATATATATTTATTTATCTTATTATTATCTTTTCTATTTTATATTTTTATACCTTTAATCATATTGTCGTTACATAATTAAGTATGTTTTTATGTCACTATACTTCTACTCTCCTCTCTGCTCTCTCTATCTCAACCTTTTGACCACAGCAGAGCTCCAGATTTCTCTTGGAGAGCTCTGGTAGCATAACGAGTTTTGAGCTGATGGAAGAAGATGCTGTTTATAATCTAAAGGGACGAAAATCTTAAACCTGTGATGTTACGTTTAATCTTCGGAGGACTGGCGACGGTTCAGACCATTTGTCCTCACCGTAGAATTCTGGTTTATCTCATAAGAGTGTTCTTATAAAAGGTGTTAATGAGTTTCGGACTATGAAGAAGAAGATGCTGGTATCTACTGAAAATGGACGAAAATCGCTCCTTTTTCTTGAGGTAGTTTGTTTCTCCCTAGATTATATATATATATATATTATATATTATATATATAATATTAATTATATATATATTTCTATATATCTTTTCTACTTCTTTTCTTATATTTATTTATATTATAATTATACTTTATTATTTATATATATTTATCTATATCTTTAATATTATATATTAATAAGAAAATTTTCTTTACTTATTTATATCTTATATTTATTTATATATATCTATATGTATATTTAATATTCTTTGTGGTGGTCTTAATCTATTTATATCTTTATTATATAATTTATATATATAATATCTTTAAATATTATTTATCTTTTTTATTTATCTATATATTCTCTTTTTAAATATATCTAATTATTTTAATTATTATTTATCTTATTATATATTATATATACTTATATTTATAAATAAATTATTTACTTTATTCATTTATATTATCTTTACTATATATTATATTTCTGTTATATATATATGAAGAAGTTTCAAAGAAAGATGTTTGGAATAATAAAAGGAGGAAAAAAGAACAAATATATATAAATCTGCATACGTAAGAGGGGAAAAATGAGATAATACTGAAGCAGCTTCCGGTTAGTGGAGTATGAATGGTGACTCACAAGGAATTATTCGGATTGCTCTTCTGGAAGCAAAGACGCTGGAAAGGTCTTAAGAATTGAAAAATAAGAGAACATTCTCTAGTAATAATGATATTATAGTGGATGGTGCTCTCCCGTACTTAGTATGAATTTTACGGATGTGAGAGGAAGTGTCGAAGGAACATCTTCGAAATTCTGTTATAACATTGGTAGTTAATGATAAGAGGTGATAGTTGAATCTGTGCTGTGGGTTTTGATATGGTGCAGAAGGAATGTATATTTTTGGGTATGAGGTTCATTATATTAGGGGGAGGTAATGGTAGAGTGATGACCAGTTGAAGAATGGTAAAATCTGCAGGTATATATTTAATTACTGGTGAAATATGAGTCAAGAACTGGAATATTGAGATGGTGAAATGAATGGATTTTGGAAATTGTGCATCAAGCGTATACTGGATTGGGTATAAATAGTATTCGTTCTAGGGGTTGGAGTGAGATTAGCAGTTAATTAGATATCTCTTCTATATATAAGGGTATAAGGGAGTATTATAAGGGTATCTCGTAACGTTGGGAATTATGATGCGGGAATTTTATGTGTTAATGGAAAACGAGTGCTATTGTATGTGCCGAAAGTTTAATGTTGGTATTTTATTTTTGGTTTACTGTAAATGAGTGTCATGTGTTCAACGTGTATACTGAATGGGACTGATTTTGGTGAGAGCGGATAAAGTGTGCCGTTTTTGTGGGAGCGCAATTGTAAGAGGATTGTATCGTGGGATCAAAGATATTATACAATTAATGTACATCCACATGATAGATGAAAAGGGAGGGGCACAATGAAGAATAATTGTATTTGATTGGGTATGGGTTCTTATTGGGGTGCACAAAGGTTAAATGAGAGGTGATGGTAATTAAGAGGCTGAAGTTCATATGGCAGGTTATATCCTAGTGTTATTTATATTATTTTTCTCACTTTTTTGCTCAAATTTCCGTTACTGTATAATGGTAAATACTAATAAGTATTGATTGACTAAATTGAAAGAAGTTGGTACAATGAATACCTAAAAGTTGATTGGATATTAATATTAATAAATTTCATCTTTAATATATCTTCATTATTTTTCTAAGCTGGCAGTGATAAGGCAAGTGGTGTGTTAAGTCTACTATAAGAATAAACTTACATTGAGGATATGTAGATTCAAGTATTGAAAGAATTTAACTCGAGGTTATTTGGGGTGGTAAGTAGATTGTGTTTTAGTAATGAATGTGATGAAACATTGAGGAGGTAATGTGACAATATGGTGGACTCTACTTTCCTAATTATATAGTAAAGCGGATTGATTTTCACTTTATGGCAACATTTGTGTGATGCATTTAGATATTCTTGAAGAAGTTTGAGTATGATTGGTAAGAGCAGATTTGGATTTGGATGTGAGTTAAAGGTCTCATAGGACTTGTCATATGTGGTAGGATAAGAGGGAGGTTAGGCTTTGTGAGTGAGGACAGTCATATTTAGTGGTGATAGCTACTCGTTATGGGGTGGAAGCAACTGCAAGTGTCTGATTAACTTAAATATTTGGATATATGTTGGATGATACAGTCTTGCGATACAATGTAATTGACTCAGTGTGTAGTACTGGCTTAAGTTTTGTGTCAATAGATCGGAAGATGGCTTGGCTCTAGGTGGCAATTTCAGATCTGTTCTTGGTGGATGTTAAGCTCCGGAATAATAATGTCTTTCCCTTGATAAGGTGTCCAAACCTGTACACAATACTCTAATAATGGCATAACATTAGCTTGTTACTCTCTATAATAGTATTAACTGTCATAGTTAAAGGTCTGGAGACTATGGTCTGGAATTATAGAGTAGTCGAATATCTGATTACTATAACTACTATTTTTTGGATGGACAATTCTTAATGGGCAGTGTTAAGGTGCGAGATTTTAGCTATCCGGACTCAAACATTGCATGCGATTCCTAGATCGTATTATAGATGAGTTGTGTGATTGACTTGTGCAATTGAAAGGAATATAAATGAGAGAAATAAATGAAATGTACTAGTTTGATGATGGTTTTGGATCATCTCTGTGCGAATAGGATTAATGGATCGATAGTCGTTTTGTTAATAATATGCGACTTGTTATAATATCTGTGAGTGTGTGTGTGTGTGTGTGTGATTTGTGTGTGTGTGTTATGTGTTGTTGTTGTGTGTGATAGTTGTAAGTGCGTTTGAATTGTGTTGATGATAATCAGATCTCGGGTCTGCGGAAGACTGAAACAAAAGTTGACTGAGTATACTGTTTAAATGGAATGTCTGGTAGAGATGAAGAAAATATAGTTTGTTCAGAGGCGAAGAAGTGCATAATAGGGATGACAATTGACGGTTTTTGTAAGGGAGTCACTAAGTTAGTTAGGCTCACATCCTGAGCCACTAAGGATATGCAATCACTACCACATTAGAATCGATAGATTTAGATTGTCTGCTGGTTTTATATATCCGTGATGCTCTAGGGTAGGTTTTTTCTGATGCTGACGTAGTTCTCATATCTAATTAACGTTATATAATAGGGGAGGTTAGAGTTGTCTGATATGTACTTTCTTTTTACTTTCCTTTGTCATGCTTTCATTAATAATTATCTACTTACTTCTTCTTTTATTGTGAATCTTCACTTAAAGTGGTATTAAAGGGGAAAGAAAGTGCGAATCTTTGTATCATAATATATTTTAATTATCTTTATTTGACTATTACATAATTAATCATTATATGCTTTATATCATTATTATAATAATTATTAAATATATTAAATTAACTTTATTAAATTAATTACTTATTCTTTCTACTCACCGCTATACTATATTCTCTTTATTATATATAGATATTATTCTTATCTTATTATATATTATTTATATATTATTATATTTATATATTTTATTTATATAATATTACTCTATATTTATATTTATATATTATATACTATTATTATATGTATAATAATATATATTAATATATAATATATTCTTTATCTATTATATATATATATAAATATTATATATATTATATTATATTATATATACTGATTATATTTATATAATATTAACTATTAATATATATATTAATATTATATATTATATATATTATTCTTTCTTATCTAATATCAATAATTATATATCTATTTATTTTTATATATATAATATATACTTATATATATTAATATATCTATTATATATATTATTTTTATATTATAAGCATATATTATAAACATATATGCTTCATAATAAGCTTGTACTTGTTATATATAAAAATAACATTAACAATATGTAAAAATTTAAATAAATATATATTCAATTTAGGTAATTTTAACGGAAATTATGTTTTTAAACCGCAATAAGAGTTTAGCTGACCTGTGGTATATGCATACATTTCAGTTATGTGAAATATATTATTATCAGGATAGAATTAGCTACCTTTGCGATAGCTAACTCCGCGAGTCAAATAAAAAATAAGTTGCGTGAATTGGCGGAATTATTTCGATAGGGACTGGTGAAAATAGAAAAAGTTTTTGCGAAAATTGCGTGAATTATGCGATAGCTGGAACTGGTGTGAGCCAGAAAATAAATAGTTGCGGTAATTGTCCGTATACCTTGCAGTGAATTGTACCTTACACCTTAAAAAATAGCGGAATTTAGCAGATCTTGTCGGACAAAACAAAATAGTTGCGGGTTAGCTCTCACCCTTCCTGATTTTCTCTACATAATACTATTAATATATTTTATCTTATACTTTTATTATATTATCTTTTTGTATTATTCTATATCATTTTAATACTTCTTATTATTAATTATATTATCTTATATTTTTATCTATATATATATATCTCTTTTACTTTATATCTATTATATTTATATCTCTAGATAGAGCTTATAATTATATATATTTTCTAATTTTTCTCCTATTTCTATACTTGTTTAATATCTTCTTTATTTATATATTTTCTATATATATATCTAATTATTAATTTTATCTATATTTATATATTATATATCATTATTATTTATAATTATTACTATATATATTTCATTTACTATCTATATTATATTTTTATTTATCTCTATTATATTAGATATACATTATTATAGCAATTATAATTCTACCTTCTTTCTTTTGTCTCTCTCTTTATGTTTATATACCTTCTCATATTATTTATCTCTGGTCTTGGCTTTTCATCTTTACCATACTTCTGCAATGATATATTATATATTATATATATCTTAATATAGACCACCTCTTTACTTCTATTTAATATATTATTTTCTTTATATATATATTTTATATATATATATATATATATTACCTTATTATATCTTGGTAACGTATTCTCTTTTATTTTGACTGGTAACCTATTATCGTCATATTTCATTTTTTTAATTTATGGCTCATGTAATCGTAAAAATTTATTGTTTATGTCATAAGTTTTGTTTATTTCTTTATTAGGGTACTATACCTTTGCACGTATTTGTGACTAGTCATACATCTTAGATTTATTTATGTATACGCGCTCATATCTATACATACTGAGGCACTTGTGAGGCGTGTGAGATTGCTAACTTAGTTGTGACTGATTTCTTACTACTATATATCTCTACTTATTATATTATCAATCTATTATATTATATACTACTTATATAATACAATGCGTTTATTCGTTTGTCATTATATTAATATCTTATAATACTCAATACTAATTATAAATTTATTAATTAGTATTTACCTTAGGAGGTAATATCACTTCTTAATATATATAATTTTAACTATATATTATATAATATTCTTTAATCATACTATTTTATAATATATTATACTATTCACTCTTAATTATAATTAATTATTAATTCCTCCATCCTATTATATATACTCCTTAACCTCAACTCATCTACTTTTACTAATAATATATACTTACTTAATTACTTATCCTAATTGTACTTCTATCTATCGTTATCCTTAATACTAACTTATATCATTACTTACATTTTATTATTACTCATATCTTTATTATCTATAATAATATTTATTTCATTAACTCATTCATCCTTCTACTGTATATTATTCATCAAACCAATTTATATCCTAACTCTATATGATTCATTATTTAATCTATTATAATATCCTTTATTAAATTATATTAAATTTATAATTATTTTATTATATAATCTTTCTTCATTTTTCATATATACTTATTATAATTATAATTCATAACTTACTTAAATATTATTATAATTATCTTTCATATTTAATATATTAATAATCTATAAATTATAAACTATCTAATTTCTTTTAATTATTAATTATATAGTATTTTATACTTATACTTATATTGTTCTTATTATTATCTTTATCATTTACATATATATATCTAATTATATAATATATATCTCTAATTCTTTATTTATATGTTCAACGTTTTTGGATATTTCCCAGGTTCATAATTTTCTACATAATCTCTTCACTTCATAACTCGCCTTTATATATGAATATAAATCATATTACTCTTTGAAAATCTTGGTGTATTTAGGACCATAGATTAGTTATGATAGATAAAGATAGTATATGATTACTGATAGATGAATATTGAATTATAAATAGATAAGATTACCCTGATAGATTAAATCCTTGAAATTGGTCTTCATATTTATTTAATTACTAAAGAGGTAAATAAAATAATTTGTTTACATTCAATTATAATGTAAATATTTTTGAGCTCATCTACACTAAATAGTATCTAGAAGTTTTCTTAATTAAATGACCTCATTAGAGATTTCATTCTATTAAAATTCTTTTGTATGTTGTTGTTTGTATGATCGATTGTTATTTCTTTTAGCTTAGTTTATGTTTTGCTCTGTTGCTCTGACATTGCTGTTGTTGTTGTTGATTGTTGTATAGTTTAGTTTGTTGTAATTGTCTATTTCAGTTTGTGCTGTTTTATTTGCTCTGTTAAGTATAAACAATTGATCTGTTCTGCTTGTCATGTTTTTTGTTTGTTTGAATTGTAGCTTGATATTGAACACATAATTGTCTAAAAAATATGAAAGGAATCTTGTTTTATTCATCTTCATTTGAGATTTAATTACCTTTGAGTAACCGTTGTCAGTTATTTTTTTTTTATCATTTTTCTTAATTTAGCTGAGACAAAGTTCGTATTTATCTCGCACGCCCGGTTGGTGGTCATACAGTTTTTCTAATATGTATAATTGGTGTACTGTTGATGATGCTCTTGTTGTTTTTTTCTGATGGTTATAGTGGTGCCTCTGTTTTTATCTGTTTTTTTGACTTGGTTCGTTTCTTTATCGGTTCTATTAATTATATATTTATTATTATAATTATTAATTAATATTTATTTATATTTCTTTATATTATTCATTAATTAACTCTAATTTTTATTCAATTACTATTCTTTGTAAATTACTATCTATATTTACTCTATATCTATTTATTTATTATTATTATTATTATGAATATTATTATTATTATTATTATTATTATTATTATTATTATTAATTATTATTATTATTTTATTATTATTATTATTATTTTAATTTATTATTAATTTAATATTTACTCTATCATTACTATTATTTAAATTATATTTATTTTATTATAAGTAACCTCTAAACTAAATGATAATCTTTTTATTTTTATAATTAGGATTAACTATTTTTCTAATTTATTATCTATTATTGCTATTATTGATTGTTAATCATCTTAATTATATTGTTCCCATTGTGTCTAATTTAGTTTATACAATATTATATTGTATATGAATTAAACAATCTAAAAAAAATTGCGAGATAGATTAACTTAATTGGTCAAATAAAGAATTATTAATTATATAATTATAATTTAACATAAAATAATATATATATATACAATATAAATTACATTCGAAAACTCAGGTTAACTATCTATTTATATTCATGTTTATCAGTAAAATTCCTAAAAAAAAAAAAAAATACAAAAAAAACAAAACAAAAAAAAACACAAATTCAGGAGAGAAAAAAAAAAATTTAATAAAGTGATATATAAAAAGATTAAACAAATAAATATTTAAAAATTGTTAATAATCAAATTTATTAAAATCTCTGTCATTCATCACATATAATTAAAAATCAAGAAATTTACTTGATAATTTCTGTCTAAAAACTCCTAATTTATTTTAATTAATTTATATATATAATAAACAAAACAACAGAACTACAATAATAATACTAAAAGTGAATTACAAACATAAATAAATCTTAATTAAAGAAAGATGTAGAATATAAATGCATAAATAATAATTATTAAATACAAATAAATATAAATAATATAAATAATATAAATAACATAATAAATATTCATACCTCAAAAAGTTTTAATGTATAGAAATTCCTCCTCCATAAATATATAATTATAATTAAAATAATTTTTTGATCTTTAATTAAATATACAGGAACATGTTATCCGAAGATATTTAATGTTATTAATAAAATGATAATAAGAATTTCGTTTTTCATTATTTTTTTACAGTATCTATTTAATTTTTTATTTGTTCCCTTGAATAGATTATATGTGAATTTTACTTTGACTATTAAATTTTAAATATTTGTATTATTCTTTTAAATTAAATAATATTATTATTAAAATTCTCATATAAGCCACTTCTGTGATATGATTTATTGCATCAGCTTTTATAATTTGGGATATAATATTATTATTATTATAACTATTATTATTATTATATTATATATTATTATTTTAATTATTTATATATTTATTTATATTATTATAATTATTAATTATTATTATTAATTATATTATTAATTATTATTATTATTATTATTATTACTTCAATATATTATTAAATTAATTAAATCAATATATAATAATTAATATAATATAATATAATATATAAATAATAAAAATAATGATTCAATTATATCATATAATACAATGTGCAATATAATATTATAATATTAAAAATCCGATTACATATAATTAGAATATTATATAGTTATAATTAATATTCAACTATATAATATATAATTATAAATCATAAATTATAAATTATGTATAGTTAAATTAAAAATAAAGAGAACCATGATCTTGATATTATTTATTAAAGATACTCCTGAAATTTTAAAAAATTTTAATTATATTCAGAGACATCTATAATTATATTATATATATATATTATATTATCTTTTTTTCTTATATATATTTATTATATTATATATTTATAATTTTATATATATATATTATAATATCTAGGGATATGTATTTTTAAAACATTTCATTCTAAGTATTAGTCTAAATTTAAGGTAAAAGTAATATTATTTTTTTTGGGTACAAATATATATATTCTATATTTTTTATTTTTATTTATGTTATATTTTTTATATTATTTGTATATTTAATGTTTATTTATTTTATATATATTGGCTATTTGTATAGGTTACTGGTATAGACTATATTGTTTTTGGTATATAGATGCCTTCCGTATTAGTTAGGGTGGGGATATGTAGATATATAGGTCTGTAGTATTAATCGTGATACTATTCACTTAACTTATTATTATATATATATATATCTATATATTTGGTCCTTCATTATTATATATATACCTTTATACTTATATTTATTCTTATTCTAATATATTTACTGTTCTTACTATTATTATATATATATTATATACTATATATATTCATTAGTATTTTTTTATCTTTATTATCTATTTATCTTTTTTTATCTTTTATCCTTTATTTTCTTTAGTATATATTAATATATTATTATTTTATTATCTCTTCTTAATTAGTTATTTATTTTATAATATTCTTCTTTATTATTATATTTTCTTATACTCTTTTCTTTCTTATTCATCTTATTATTTTATCTTCTTCTATATTTATCTATTTACTATTAACAATATTGATTTTTTTTATTTATATATATTTATAATTATAATTTTTTAATTATATATTATATATATTATTTATATATTAATTATATTATATTAATATTAATTATATCTATATATATATTATTTTATATATATTATTATATTATATATATATAATATATATTCGGACCTATAGCCTTTATAGGTTCATATGATTAGGGCTGATCCGAGCACGGAATTTTGCGCACCCGCAAACCGCACGAACTTATGTTTCAATGCCACCGCCCTCCGCACCATCGCACCGCATCGCACTCTATATTTAAAAATTGCACCGCACTGATACACTGGATTTCTGTTTGCATCAGCACGCACCGCACCAAAATGAGGTCACCACGCACCGCACCGCGTTAGCTAAAAATGGGCTATTAATTAATTATATATATATATATATATATATTACTATAATAATAGAATAGTGGAGATTTATTAAAAAATATATAGTTAAAATATATGATATATATATTATATAACACACACACCATATATATATATATATATATATATATTATAATATATATTATATTATAGGTGAGTGAGAGAGTGGAGAGGAGAGAGAGAGAGAGAGAGAGAGAGAGAAGAGAGAGAGAAGAGAGAGAGAAGAGAGAGAGAGAGAGAGAGAGAGAGAGAGAGAGAGAGAGAGAGAGAGAGAGAGAGAGAGAGAGAATCGCTATCGAAGCGATGAAATTACTCCTCATTGGGTATTTGGGGTGTAGGGTACATCCCATGAAAATCCAATGCTCAGTAGTTCACCCCTCTGCGCTCATATCTCACTCTTCCTACACAGAAGTTCACTTTCCGTATCACATACAGACCATAAAACACTCTTCTTATTACAGGCAACACCTTTTTTTTCATATATCCCTGTGTGCAAGGGAGAAATAGTTTCCATAGGAGGTTTCTAAAGGGGCAGTGGTAGATGGGTTGGGGACCCGCTACCACTTATTTATACCCTAGGAATGTATATGCTTGGTCGGGCCTGGTCCTGATAGCGGTAAGCGTCCTTATATCTTCCGGAGGAAGTGTATGAATCGTTTGGGTACATGGAATGTTAGAGGAATAAATGGTGAGGAGAAGAGGAGAGAGAGAGAGTTGATGGATGTATCTAGAAATAGAAAGGGTAAATTTGATTTGCCCTATGTGACTGAAGCTTAGATGAAAGGAAATGGTGAAGACGAATGGTATGGGGTAAAATGTGTTTGAGCTGGAGTGGAGGGAAAAGAGAGGGGGAGAGAAGGAGCTGCGATTCTGATGAGAGACCTATGACACAGAGCTATTTAGGATTTTGTTTGTGTGAGTACTAGAATTCTAATTGTTAAAATTAAGTTTGAGAAGGTCAAGGTATGTGTGGTTGTAACATATGGTCTATTTGAGGGTGATGTTAAGGAGATTGTAACTTTCTAGGATAATCTGATAAAGTGATGGAGTGAATAGAGGGTTTAGATTGATTGTGTTGGGCCACCTAAATGCTTGATGGGTGATCAAAAAAGCTATTGTCTAACTGGTACCTTTGGGGTTGCTGGAATAAATGAGAATGGTTGGAAGCTGATTGATTTCTGTGAGGAGAGAAGTACGTGTGCAAATAATACATTTTCTTGGCACAAGAGTATTCATAAGTATACGAGAGCTGGGATAGGTAGAGATGATATCGAAGTGAAAAGTATGGTTGATTTTGTTAGTGAAGGAGATGTTGAAATATGTGATTGACGTTTAATCAGTGAGGAGGTTGGTGATGGGAAAATCATATAATTACGTTATTTTATGTAAAATAAAGTTAGTTAGTGGTGGCATGGATGGAGAGGAAAGAGATCAGAAAGGAAGTGAATTAAGAGTGAGAAATTAAGTGAACAAGGTTATAAGAAAAAGTGTGTGAGAGCACTTACAAATAAACCAGTTGGATGTGAAAGTATACAGAAACCTACAAGGAGGTAAAAATAAGACTAAGAGTTGAATACGTAGGAGGAAAGAAAGAAGTAAGTGAACAGTTTGGAAGGAGGTTGAATGGTGACTAACAATTCAAGGGGAAGCTCTTCTGGAAGGACGTACGAAAGGTCAAGAAGGAGAGTAATGGGAAATCTTCATAGAATAATGAATAAGGATGATACTTTCGTGACTGATGAAATGGATGTGAGGAAAGTGTGGAAGGAACACTTCGAAAATCTGCATAACATTGGCAGTAATGAAGAGGTGATAGTGAATGTATGTGGGTTTGATAGTGTAAGAAGAAATAAGTATTTTGGGGAGGAGGTAATTAGTAGGGAGGAGGTAATAGGCAGAGTGAGAAAATTGAAGA
>JABUQX010061604.1:2500-10000 GCA_015478945.1 Trachelipus rathkii
TAAACATTTTGTTTTACTAAAATTTTACGTTTTTCGTACACACCCCAAAGGGGGGTCTCCGGCCCCCCCAAACCTGAAATATTGGCATAGAACGACGAAACTTGGTATACATCTTTCTTATGATGTATCCACGATACAGAAAATAAAAAAAAAATAAAAAAATAAAAAAAAAAAAAAAAATTTTAAAAAGAGATTTTAAAAAAAATTAAAAAAATTTTTAAAAAAATAAAAAAAAAAAAAATAAAAAAAAATTAAAAAAATTAAAAAATTAAAAAAATTAAATTAAAAAAAAACAAAAAAAAAAAAACAACAACATTTTTTTATTCTTTTTAAGTTTATAACAAAAAAATTTACGTTTTTTATATAAATCAAACAGCCTCCAGAGCCTCCTGAGCCTCCAGAGCCTCCAGAGCCTCCCCAGCCTCCCCACCCTCCCCAGCCTCCACAGCCTCACGACACTCCCCATCTATGATCTATTGATTCATGTCATATTTTGTATAACATAACACAAAACTTTCATTTATTTTGTTTTTTATACTTTAAACAGTTTGTTTTTACTAAATTTTTACGCTTTTCATATTTATAACTTAAGAAATTTGTGTTTTTACATACCTTAAACCTGTAAATCAGTAAATCAATAACCACCCACCCGTTCCCCTTCCCAACCCCAATCTGGATATTATACATTAGCATAGTTAAATATTTAACAAAAATTCATAATATTTGTCTGATTATTATACTGACCGATGATATATGCTAACGTAACAAGTTTTCACATCAATTAAAGCAAACATAGCATTTCCACCTGAAACTTAAGGAATATAAAGTAACAAACATTGAGTGCAGAACGGAACCTACTTACACTTTTTCTAACATATCATGGATATTTTCACATTAACATAGTAATATTTAACAAAATTTTATCATAACCTTGTGTAATTGTCATACTGATCAATGAATAGATGCTAACGTAACAAAGTTTTCACATCAATAAAGCCAAACATAGCATCAACTGAACTACGCATATAATGTACAACGAAGACCTAACATACCTTATACACGAATAAGCAGTTAAACATTTAACAAAGTTCCATTCTTAACAACAGTGAAAGTAACTAAAGCTGCATACAGAACGTAACCTACTCACACTTTTTTCCAACATATCGCTATTATTTTATATTAACAAAGTAACATTTAACAAAAATTTATCATAACCTAACCTAATTATCATACTGACCAATGAATATATGCTAACGCAACAAAGTTTTCACATCAATAAAGCTAACATATCATGTCCTGACCTAAGAATATAATATACAATGACAAATCCTAACATACCTTATGCATGAATAATTCGCTAACATTAACAAAGTTCCATACTTAACAACAGTAAAGTAACTACCGTTGCATACAAAAACGTAACCTATTCACACGTTTAAACATATCTCTAACATATCATACTATTTTCGCATTCAACATTTGATGTATTTGCCATAATCGTCTAAATATCTTACTGATCAACGAAATATATGCCAACGTAACAAAGGTTTTTGGCTTATCAAAAAAGCTAACATATCATAGTCTGAAGCAAAAGAATATAACATACAACGAAAAACCTAACACAGCTAAGCAAGAATAAACTGCTAAAATTAACATAATCTGAACAACAGTAAAGTAAACTAACAACGCATTACAGGAACGAACAGGCACGAAGTTGATGAGGTAAATATTCATTTACCAAATCAGTATAGAGATGTGTTTGGTTATTTATTTTAATTCATTTCTAAACCTTTTTTTTAAAAAAACTTTTATTTATTTTTAATTTTATTTCCTTAAAACTTTTTGTTTTTAAAAAACTTTTATTTCTTTTTAAATTTTTTTCTTTAAAACTTTTTGTTTTAAAAAAACTTTTATTTATTTTTAATTTCATTTCTTTAAAACTTTTTTTTTTTAAAAACTTTTGTTTATTTTTAATTTTATTTCTTTAAAGCTTTTTGTTTTTTAAAAAAACTTAATTTTTAATTTTTTTTCTTTAAAACTTTTTTGTTTTTACTAAAATTTTACGCTTTTCATAGACCGTAAAAAAATTGTGTTTTTACATACCCTAAAACAGTAAATCAGTGATTCAGTAAATCAAACCACCCCTCCCTCCCCCTACCCGTCCCAACCCTGATCTATTGAGGTATTGATCTATTGATCTGTTGACTCCAGTCATATTTCGAGTATCATTTTGGCTAAACGCAGCATAAAAATGTTCTTTTTTTTATACTAACCCCGAATATATGTTGTCATAACTCAGTTTTCACATCAATAAACCTAACATAACATAACCTGATGTAAGAATATAATGTATAACATCAAATCTAACATACCTTAGACATGAATAAACAGTCGACATTGAAAAAGTATCATACTAGCAATAGGAAAGTACTAGGCATATCGCATAACAGATCGTTACCCATTCACACTTTTTTCAAACATATCTTTAACATATCACTGTTATTTTACAGTAACATAGTAACATTTAACAAAAATTTATCATAACCTTACCTAATTATCATACTGACCAACTAATATATGCTAACGTAACAAAGTTTTCACATCAATAAAGCTAACATATAACCTGAACTAAGAATATAATGTACACCACCTCAAAACCGCTAACACAACTTAAGCATGAATAAAAAGTTAACATTAACAAAGTTTCATACTTTACCAACAGTAAAATTAACTAACATTGCATATGGAACGTACCCTTCACCACTTTTTCAAACATATCTCTAACATATCAGTTATTTTACATTAAACATACCAACATTAACAAAATTTACCATAACTAAGCCTAATTATCATTTCCTGTGTCAACGAATATATATGACGTAATAAAGCTTTTCACATCAATAAAGCTAACAATCATAACCTGAACTAAGAATATAACGCTCAATGACAAATCTAAATACCTTGCGCTCGAATAACTGCTTGACAATTCAAAGTTCCATTACTAAACAACAGTAGGTAACCAACAATGCATACAGAACGTAACCTGTTCACACTTTTTTCAAACATATCTCTAACATATCACTGTTATTTTTACATTAACATAGTAACATTTAAACAATAAGTTACCATAAACTTAACTAATTATCATTAACTCGCCAACAAAATATATCAATGACGTACCAAAGTTTTTCACATCAATAAAGCTAACATTATCATTTCCTGAACTCAGGAATTAACGCGCAATGACAAAGACCTAACATACCTTAATGATCGAATAAATGGCTAACATTAACAAGTTCCATAGTTAACAACACTAAAGTAACTAACAATGCATACAGAACGAACATGCACGAAGCTGATGTGGTTCCTGTTTCACTAGAGTTATCAGATACAAGTCGAGAAATTGTTCAAACTCCTCCCACTTTTCGAAACATTACGCAATACCTATGATTCTTGTTTGGTTCGTTTTCGAAAAATTATGCAATACCTATGATTCTTGTTTGGTTCGTTTTCGAAACATTAAGCTATACATTTGATTCTTGTTTGACACAGGGTCAACATAACAAATTTATTAAAAACATTTTTGTTTTTGCTAATGCCTTTATGTTTTATAACAACTCTAAAAACTTTTATTTTTAATTTTATTTCTTTAAAACTTTTTGTTTTTAAAAACTTTTGTTTATTTTTAATTTTATTTCTTTAAAACTTTTTGTTTTTTAAAAAAAACTTTTAATTTTAATTTTATTCTTTAAAACTTTTTTTTTTTTTAAAAAAACTTTTAATTTTTAATTTTATTTCTTTAAAACTTTTTTGTTTTTACTAAAAATTTTACACTTTTCAAGTTTATAACGTAAAAAATTTGTGTTTTTACATACCCTAAAACGGTAAATCAGTGAATCAGTAAATCAAACCACCCCTACCTCCCCCCACCTATCCCAACCCTGATCTATTGAGGTATTGATCTATTGATCTATTGATCTGTTGACTCCAGTCATATTTTGAGTATCATTTTGGATAAACATAGCATAAAAATATGTTCTTTTTATACTAACCCTCGAATATATGGTGACATAACAACGTTTTCACATCAATAAAGCTAACATAGCATAACCTGATGTAAGAATATAATGTATAACATCAAATCTAACATACCTTAGACACGAATAAACAGTCGACATTAACAAAGTATCATACTTAACAATAGGAAAGTAACTGGCATTTGCATACAGATCGTACCCTATTCACACTTTTTTCAAACATATCTCTAACATATCACTGTTATTTTTACATTAACATTGTAACATTTAACAAAAATTTATCATAACCTAACCTATTCATCATACTGACCAAACTAATATTATGCTAAGCGTACCAAAGTTTCACATCAAATAAGCTAACATATAAACTGGAAACTAGGAATAATGTACACCACCTCAAACCTAACGCAGTTTAAATACGAATAAACAGTTAACATTAACAAAGTTTCATACTTAACAACAGTAAATTAACTAACAATGCATACGGAACGTACCCTATTCACGCTTTTTTTCAAACATATCTCCAACATATCAGTTATTTTTACATTAACATAGTAACATTTAACAATAATTTACCATAGTAGTAGGAAGGGCATATTAAACCCCGCCTCTTTTACCTCACCTGAGCAAATTGGACCCAGCCTCTTTTACCCCACCTGTCCTTTTTTACCCCACCCTAAAATTTGGGCAACCCAAATTTTTTGGCCTTGTAGTTTTTTGGCCTTGTAGCTTTTTTGGCCTTGTAGCTTTTTTGGCCTTGTAGCTTTTTTGGCCTTGTAGTTTTTTGGCCTTGTAGCTTTTTTGGCCTTGTAGTTTTTTGACATTGTAGCTTTTTTGCACCCCTTCGGAGAAGGAGTGCGCCAGACGGTTGCTTCGCAACCGTCGTACGTATCTCCCTCCTAGTTTTGACCCAACTTTAGGGGCTTAGCCCCTTTTTTTGATGTTTTGGCCTTGATATTTCTGACCTTGATACCATTTCTGACCTTGATACCGTATCAAGGTTTGTACCGATCCTAACTTGAACGCATGTATGTATCGTTCCTAATTTGAACGCATGTATGTATCTAGCCTAACTTGAGCCCACACCTACACCTATACCTACACCTAACACACACACCACACACACACACACACACACACACACACACACACACACACACACACACACACCCACGCGGTCATGACTCACGACTTTCCACCGTCCCTTATCAACTGGTATAGCCGTCCTTTTTGACTCAAGCCTTAGCGTCTTTACCTGGTTCGAGTTCTTCTGGGGTCATAAATCAAAATATAATCCCAGATAGCAATACGACCACCGCTACCCACTCGTGGCAAGTCCATGACCTTTTGCCCACAGATCCAAACGGAGATCTGAGAATGAGGATTCTTTATTTCCAAGTCTATCCAGATTTATATAATTATTATATATATATATATATATTATTATAATAATGTATTAATAATAATTATAATAATAATAAATAATATATATATATATATTTAGTATTATTATTATATATATAATAATATATATTATATTATATATTATATAATATATATATATATATATATATATATATATATATATATATATATATATATATATATATATATATATATATATATATATATATATAATATATAATATATATGTTATTACGTAGCCAAGTAATGGTATATATATATATATTATATATATATATATATATATATATATATATATATAATAAATACATTTTACTATATATATATATATATATATATATATATATATATATATTACTTACACACACACACACACACACACACACACACACCTGCTAGGATACATATACACACACCCGCTAGGCTCACTTATACACACACGCACGCCCGCTAGGCTACTTATACACACACGCACAACTGCTAGGCTACTTGTACACACATACACACTTATACACACACACACACCCGCTAGGCTACTTATACACACACGCACAACCGCTAGGCTACTTATACACACATACACCCACCCATAGACACTTACACTCAGCCCTACACCTACACACACAACCATAGACACTTACACTATGACACTCTATACCACCACTATCTCAATATGTACACATATAACACATGCACTATACACACATTCACTTATGACACTTATACACACCTTCACTATGACACACACACACACACACACCCACACACTTACACTCACCCATAGACACTTACACTCACACACATATACACACACTCACATACATACACACTTATACGCACTTACACTCACCATAGACACTTACACTAGCCCATAGACACTTACACTCACCCATAGACACTTACACTCACACACACCTACACACACACTCGATATTTTGATGCCTCAATTTTGATACCTCAACTTTGATGCCTCAACTTTGATGCCTCAGCTTTGATGGCTCAGCTTTGATGGCTCAACTTTGAAGGTTCATCTTTGATGACTCATCTTTGATGACGCATCTTTGAAACCTCCTATATTGATGATTCATCTTTGATGAAGTCATCTTTGTCGGTTCATCTTTGATGGTTCATCTTTGATGACTCAGATTTATTGATTGATTTATTGATTGTTGCATGAAGCCAGAATAGCCCTTGTTATGTCTACCCCATGATATGTATGAGGAATCGATTGCGTGGTATATGATACAACGTTGGTAGGATGGGTCCTAGTATGAGTTAGCTTTTTCTAGCCTACCCTGATCATAGAATAACACTAATATTGAAGCCTACCCATATGTTATAAGGAGTCGAATGGTGTATATTACAAGTTGCTAGGATGTTTCCTACTATGAGTTAGCATTTTCTAGCTTTTTCTAATCTGCCCTACCCTACATCAAAGAACAGAGTTAATATTAATGTCTTTCCCTATAAGTCATAAGCTGACCACCAGGGCGCAGCATGCGCCCTCCGCAACCAGCCCCGAACCCGCGTCCCCGCCCGCCGCGTGCGTCCGCAGGCGCAATATTTCCGCGTCCCAACCCGCCGCGTGCGCCCGCAGGCGCAATATTCCCGCGCGAATGAAAAATATATATACTATGAGTCATTCATTTTTATTTCATACTTAAACATTTTTATTAAAAACATTTCGCGAACCTAAAAACTGTAACCCATTACAGACCTATATTTAACCCATATTTCATAGTTGTGATATCAATGTAACTATTCACAAAAATTTGAAATTCAAATAAACTATGAGTCATTCATTTTACTTCATACTTAAACATTTTTTATTAAAAACATTTACATTACAGCCCTTAAAGCTGTAAAACAGTAAATCAATAGCTCAATTACCTAGCAACAGAGGGAATAGTAAGGCTTTGTTTTACTGCTTTTGCTGATTACTGCTTTAACTCATATATTTTATTAACATTATATTTTCTTTTATATTTTTTACTTAATACTTTTTAATTTATAAATTTTTTAAAAATTGTACTGTAAG
>JABUQX010061604.1:17500-20000 GCA_015478945.1 Trachelipus rathkii
TATTATATATAGTAATATATATATATATATATATATATATATATATAATATAATAATATATATATATCCTCCTTGTATAAAACGAAAAGCCACTTGCGGGTCATGAATTAACTTTACATAATGAAAACCTGGCGCATGATTAGACCTTGTGCTGCTCACTTGCACGGTAAGAGAACCTAGGGTCAGGCGAACTACTTCATTTAGGCGAATTGGTTTTTGTAAAATTTTAAAATGTGGGGAAAAAGTGTTTTGGAAAAATAAATCTGTTACGAAGTTAATGAAAAGTTAATTGTTGTAGAGAATAATTCATCCAATCTAATGAAGTTTGGCGATAGCGCATGATCTGTAATTTTGGCAACATCGCATTGTTTTTAAGAAGTTGTATATGTATATATATATAATAATATATATATATATATATATATATATATATATATATATATAATTAATATTATATATATATATACCTAATATATATATATATATATATATAATATATATATTATATAAAATATATATATATATTATATAATATATATTATATATATATATATATATATATATATTATATATATATATATGTATATATATCATATAATATATTTATATATATATAAATATATATATATAATAAATATATATATAATTATATATATAATTAATATATATATGATATAATATATATATATATATATATACTATATAATAATATATTATATAATATATATATAGTTATATATATAATAGATGCCTCCTTGTCATAAAACAGAAACACTGGGTCCCATGGAAACGTTTAACAAATGGAAAAACGCTGCGCATGTTAGATCTGTGCTGTCTCACTTGCACAGTAAGAGAACCCATCAGCGCGAACATAATTAGGCGATGGGTAATTTAGAGGTGTTTTGGAGAAAATAATCTGTTAACGACAGTAGATTGAGAAAGTATGTGTGTTAGAATAAGTTCATCCAATCTATGTGAACATTTGGAAATAGCGCATGAGTCTATAATTTTGGCAACATCTGTTCTCTATTCCTTCTGTCTGCGCACACCAGTCCAGGCGGTTGCTTCAAACACCATTTAGGAATTTGAAAAATATCAAAATCAGAGTTCTACGGAGTTCTTAACGTATTAAAGATGACACATCGACTTAGCTGTATTCTATGATTATTTTAAACACTTGGCCTCCAACTCCGGCTCCTGCTCCGGCTCCAGGTCGAGCTCCGCTCAATCCTCCGCGATCATGAGCGCTTTCAGTCTCCGACTCCAATTCCTTAGGCCCGAGCCATGTCGGGATGTTTATTTTCAACCTAGCATATTAGCCAAAAACTAATTGGGAAAGCGACATTCGCGGACCTCCAGGGGGCACACGCGGCGTCAAAACCTCGGGCTCCGGAAAAGGTTGACACCAAAGAAATAGGGTACCAGAAATTGAGGGGATACTATGAATAGAGAAGACCCTAATTTGAGAGAAAAAAAGGAAAGTGCTGGTGTCCGGTGCTAGTTCTCGCTTACTACCCGATGTATATCGAATGAATGGTAAAGAAACTAATCATTTTATGTTCAATTATGATTTTTGGATGTATTAGAGCCTCAAAGTAGGTTAGGAAAGATGATTTGTAGAATATCATTTGGGATTAGAAAGACCACGATACTCGAAAGAAGCCATCAGAATGAGTCAACCGATGCATTTGAAAAAGCCTCAGAGGAACAAAAAAAATATATTTATTGGGGTTTAAACCGCAAGGTTTCAGGGTAAAAAAAAACCAGAAAACGGTGTCTCTCGTAAGACGCTTAAAAAACGTTCCCCCGGCCCTAACAACCTTAGCTTTGACGGTATCAAACGTTTAAAATTTTTAAGACGTTTGGGGGAAAGGATTTCAAGTCAACAGGCCGACATGGGAATTGGTTTTCCTATTTTACTGCTCTGTCTGAAGTTCGCGTAATCCTTGGTTCGCAGCCAACTGTAAAAACTGCTTTGTTATAGATGTGCCAGTGTGCCTGGAAAAACGAGCCAAATTTGGGAGCTCTTAACAGCAAGACCAAGTTGCTGACACGACTTGGTAAACCATGTCATCGATCCGTGCCTGTGCAGAAAAGAGCCGAAAAGCATTCTTTTCAGACCTCGGAAAATGCGATCGACCCCCTCGAAAGCGCCCTTCGTCCTCGAAAATTGGATTCCCCGACAGTCTGGAAACTTACCCTTATCACGTCAAGCTTAGAAAAAACGAATGTTGTCAAATGTGTCACATGTTTGCATGTACAAATTCTGTTTTGGTCAAAAAGCTGTGAGCTTCTCCCTCCTTACTACTTAGCGGTTAGATATGAGTGGAATAAGTCTGCTTATGATTATGTTCAGAATGAAATTATAAATTGATGAAAGGAGGACATTTAAGCAGCAAGTAAATAAGCCCGATGAAGAGAAATCATCAAGAAATATGTAGTAGTAGTAGTAGTATTAGTAGCGAGTAGTAGTAGTAGTAGTAGTAGTAGTAGTAGTAGT
>JABUQX010061604.1:25000-35000 GCA_015478945.1 Trachelipus rathkii
GACTTCTAGGTTCGGTTAAAACGGTTAAGGTTGGTTAGTTAAGTTAACGCTTCATGTGTTCAACAAAGGTCATTTTATGTAAATGATTACAATTTGAAATGATTTTTATATTTATATAAAATCTTAACAGAAATGTTAGCTCAAAATTGGCCAAAAAAACGAATAGACTAAAAATTTTTCTTTCTCTATTAGCAGGTAACTTACGAAATTAGCCAGATGGCGCCTAAAATTAGACAACATCGTGGTAACCCAATATCAACGTTCTTTCCCATATTTGAACTAGCCGCGCAATGAAGTAAGTAGGTCGTTAAAAATAGACAAAAACTAATCTATAATAACTTTTTAAAAACTTCTGTCTTCGGCCCCTGAAAGAATGTTTATTTTTATTCTAAACCTTTCATTTAGATATATACTACATTTACAATTTACACTATTAAGGTGTTGCCGTCTAAGTAACCTTTACCAGTATATATATATATATATATAGTATATATATATATTATATATATATATATTATATATATATATATATATATATATATATATATATATATATATATATATATAGTATATATATATATATATATAATATACTACGTCTCATTTGGCTCTATGGTGTGTAAGGTCTACAATAACACATCAAATGCCTTTCTATCTTGCGTTTCCATACCTATAACTCATAGTCCAGACAACATCTTTCAGACAGCACCCTATATCCCATACCATTACACACAAACTTATATCCACGCCCCTCTTTCTAGACAATATCCTTACCAGACATTCCTATGCCGCTTATACTCCCTGGTTGTGTAGGGGAGAAGAATTGCCTTACAACGTATGTGTCTGCTTGTCGTAGAAGGGTTCCACCTAAGGGATAGTGGTAGTAAATTGGGGTTGGCTGCCCACACACGTTATCTTTTGCCCAGAATGCTATGCATGCCGTCAGAAGAAAGGTCGTGGCATGGCGTAAGCGACTTTCAATCTTTCGGCGAAAAGGTATGAATCATATGGGTACATGGAATGTCAATGGAATAAATGTTGAGGAGAAGAGAGAGGTGATGAATGTATTTTAAAAGGGAAAACTTGATCCTGTCGCTGGTGTGAACTGAAAACAACGGGGTGTCAGGAAACGGTGAAGAATGAGTGGATTGTGGTGATGAAATGTGTATGTCTGCTGATGTGGATAACGGAACTGATTGAGGGAGAAAAGGATTTGGCAATTCTGATCGAGTGAACTGAGGAATAGAGCTATGGTAGAGAGCTTTTTGGTTTGTGTGAGTGTTATTTGAATTACTAAATGCTTAAATTTAAAGTTTTTGAAAAGGTCAAAGTAGTGTGTGGTTGTGACCCATGTGCGTCCATCTGCAAGGGTTACGTTGAACCGAGAGTGAGATTTTCCTGAGATAAATCTGAATGATGTTTGTGGATGGGGGTGAGCAGGAGCTTCGAGATTGATTGTGGTTGGGATTGACGCTAATGGGTTGATAGATATCTAAAGAATTGCATAGTAATACAAGTAGTTTTGGCTGGTGTACGGGATAGAAAATGAAGAAATGGTAGAGAAGGGTTGATTGATTTCTGTGATAATTCTTGTGTGTGTGTGAATGTAATACTTTCTTTAAACACAAGTATTCCGCAGTAATACTAGAGTTGTGGTACGGTGACGATGGTATCAAAAATGGGGGGGGGTATGATTGATTTTGCTGTCTGGTGAAGAAAGAGTATTTTGAAGTATGTTTTGGATGTTCAATCAGTGAGGGGGTTAGGAATGGGTATTATCGGATCATAAAATAACGTTTGTTGTATTATATGTATCAAAACATTCAGTTAGTAGGGGGTCTGTGGATGGAGAAGAAAGGAATGAATAAAGAAGAAAGCAAGTGGTGGAGAGGAGAGAGAGAAGATTAAAGTGAACAAGGGTAATAAGGATAAAGTTTATAATAAACAAAGACGCGGCCTTCGCAAATAAATCAGTTGAGATGTGAATAGCTGGAGAAAGGAACAAATCTTGGAAGCAAAGAAGGGAGCCGTTGCCCAGTGAGTGCAATAAGGAGAGTTGCTGGACTGTCTAAGTAGGAAGAAAGAATGTTATCAGTTGGGAGTTGGGTGGACATGAAAGAGGTGCTGGCAAGCGGTCTCAAAAGTAAAAAACAAGCTATGTTTAAATGTACTAAAAGAGAAAATGATGAGGTCTCAAATGAAAAGATGTTTGGAATTGAATAAGGATGAAAAACAGACATACTAAACAGGTGGCATAGCGTAGGAGGGAAAAAAGAAGGTAAGATGAACAGTTTTTAAGGCGGATGAATGGTGAGCTTATAAGGGAATAGGATGCTCTTTGAAAAGAAGAGCGAAATTTTAAGGAATGATTATAAGGGGAATCCTGCTTAGTGAAAAAAAGAATAAGGGCACCTGGTGCTTTCGTAACTGAACCGGCAAATGAAATGTGAGGGGATTGTGGAGGGAACATCTTCGAAAATCTGCATAACATTGGCAGTAATGAAGAGGTGGATAGTGGATGTGTGCAGGCTTGTAGGTGCAAGAAGGAATAGGTTTTTGGGGATGAGGCCAATTAGTAAGGAGGAGATAATCAGAAAGTTAACGAATGGTAAATCTGCAGATATAGAAGAAGAAATCACTGATGAAATAATCAAGAACGAAGGCCGAATTGGTAGTTGAAGTTGGGATTTGGTAAGTTGTGTAGCACAGGCGTTTAAAGGGAGGGGTATTATGTGTTGTATTGAAGGAGCAGCAAGTAATAGTAAGTACCCTTATAATAAGGGTAAAGGGGGTAAGGGTAAACTAGGAATCTATAGGGAATTAGTTTTACTTGAGTGTTGTAGGGAAGATATATGCTGCGTATTTTGGTAGAAAGAGTGCGCGGAGTGACTGGGAGGACTGATTGATGAAGAACCAGGTGCGTTTAAAGTTTGTAGAGATCGTGTGTTGATCAGATCTTCTGGCCATTGGAAGGCAAATGATATGAGAGAATGAAGATACGAGAAGAATAATTATATTTAGGTTTTAGAGATTTGCAACAGGCGTATGATAAGGTTACATTGAGAAGCTCTATGGCATGGGTGGTCTAGTGAAATATGGGTGTTTGTAGTAGGCCTACCTGAACTGGAATCAAAGCTGTGTAATGACGATAGTGAAGCGTGTATGAATAAATGGAGTCACAGTGATGGTTAATATTAATAGCGGGAGTGAGGCAGGGATATGTTATGTCTCCCTGGTTATTTCAATTTTTATAATGGATGGAATTATTAAAGAATTAGAGGTGGGGGTCGGATTGGAAGGTGTTAGATTAATAGAGATGGAGAGAGTGGAGGTGCCGCTACAATGAATGTATAGTGCGGATGATTTTTTTTTGGTGCTGGCGAATCTGAAAGAGTTTGAGAGGATTGGTAGACGGATTTGGCACAGCGTGTCGTAAAAGGAGGGGTTTGCAAGTAAACGTAGAGTAAGAATAAGGTTATGGTTTTTGTGAGGGAGGACGGTCTTCGGTGTGAAGTTATCGTTGCAAATGGTAAGCAACTGGAACCAGTGTCAGAGTTTAAATTTAGGCAATATGTTGAATGAAAAGGGAACTGATGATGCCATAGTTTTAGTAGGAAAGTTGTGAATGGTAGGAATTTGGCCTGGTGTTATGTAAATCCTTGGTGGATGTAAAAAAACTAAGTCTTGAGTGCGCTAGGGTCTTACATGACGGTATGTTGCTACCTGTGTTGATGTAAATCGTAGGGAAAACTATGTCTGAATAAGAAAGTATAGAATCTAAAGACAATGTGTTCCAGCCTGGAAAAAATGCTTAGGGGTGTGTTTAGGTGTGACAGAATTTTTATAAATGAGGAATGATCGCATTAGGGAGTTGTGTGGTGTGACTGAAAGGAGTAATGGAGAATAGGCATGAAAGCACATCCTGAGATGGTTTGGGCGCATTTGAAAGGATGGATAAACATTGGTTGGTTAAGTCGAAGTATTTAACGGTGAGTTTGTTGAAATCGACCTTGCTGGGAGACGATCGAAAAAGTGGACCCTGAGTCATAAAGGCATGCCTGGAGGAAAGAATATGAGTTTGGCAGTGGCGAGAAGAAAAAAAGTTCATAATAGAAGTGATGGCGGAGTTTTTGTGAAAAAGGGTATGGTGTGGGGCCCTACACCTGGGCCAGAAGATGAACCCTACATTGAACAGATGCAAATTAGTGAGGGACCCGCCGCGGTCTCGTGAGCTCTGTGCTTGGTTTTTTCTGATGCGACCGAAGTTCTCACTAAAAGGTATTGCTTCATATTCTCTGCTGCTTTTGTTCCCCAGTGCATGTGTCGCACTTAACCCACCCCAGATCTTAGGCAGGGAGAAGGTGGGTGATGATGATGATCATGATATAGATAGATAGATAAAAATGAAATAAAATGAGATACACAGATTGATGATGATGATGATGATTGATAAATCATTGGTCGATGCTACCTCCAAAGATTATTTAGTTGCCCGATGTTTTCATGACTTGAAGATTATGCACACTCTAATTAGAGCTCATAACGTTTTGTATTATATAATACTATATATAATATATTAATAGTATATATATAGGTATGATATATATATAAATATATTATATATATATACTAGTATAATTATTATAAAGGCTAATAAAAATATAATATAATATGCTATAACTATAATAAAAATATATATATTAATATATATATATAGTATGTAACGGGGCCCTTACTACTATAATATAATATTATACACCTACCTATATATATATAAATATTATAATATAATAATAGATATATATCGTATATATTTAATATAACACTACTAAAACATATAACTATAATATTAATAATAACATAAATATAACTACTAATAAACTACTATATATTAAAGACAGAACATATAATAAGAAGGTAAAGAATTAACTGCCTTGCGTCACATGGGGATTTGAAACCACCTCAAATGTTGCGTCGTGAAAGGACAAATATGCGCCGGGGTGCTATCAACAACTGGAGCTATCCTCCAAGCCAAATAACTTGGATTCAAGAACAGTTATAAAGCAAACGAGTTCCCGTCAAGGCGACATCACCAGGCTGGACACCTGGTGATGACCACATGACAAAGAAATTCTATCTTTATAAAAATTTTATGATGTTAAATATTTGCACAACATATAAATCGCAATTTGATAAGATAGTTTAAGAAAGAACATTAATACCAAATGGAGAAGGTAGAGAATTAACTGCCTTCTTCTTGCGATTGAAACCCCGAGCATGTTGCGCGTGAAGGACAATAAATCCCGGTGCTAACTACTAACCAACTGAGCTAAATAATCCACTCACAAACAAAAACCGACCAGAAAACATTGAGATACAGAACACGATTACTAAAAAAGGAAGATCGATTCCACCATCCAAAGACGAGCGACTATCCACAAAAGGCTGAATCGCACGCTCTGTCTATCTCTCCGTTTTTATACTTCACTGCTTAAACGATGTTAAAACTATTGACACTCAATAAATAACCGCAATTCTGATAAGATTTAAAGAAAGAACAATATAATGAAGAAGGTAAGACAGTTAACTGCTTCTCTGGAGTTGAACGCGCCGCAGTGTTGCGCGTCGAAGTACATATACCGCCGGCACATAGCTATAACACAAACACACAACACACACAAACCTGTAAAAGACTATCCTCCACAGACGAGCCAAAAAAACAACTTGACATACTTAAGCAACAGTTATAAAAGACAAACCAACGAGTTCCGCTCAAGGCGACATCACAAGGAAATGTCACGACCAATGACTCCATCAACCACTCTACACGTTCTATTAACACATAATACTGATCTAGATGGTTAAATATTCGACATAATACATGACAATTTGATAAAAGATGTTACAGGAAGGCAGAATCACACAAATACTAATAAGAGAAGGTAAACAGGAATTAAACTGCCTATACTTGGGCCATCTGAATCCGCAAACGCATGGGCAAATGTAATGAACAGCGATGAGGACAATAATGCAACGAGTAGCTAATAAAACAAACTGAAGGAGCTTATCTCCAAGACGAGAAACCTTGGATCAACAGAACAGTTATAAAGCAACAAACCGAGTTCACCGTCAAGAAGACGACATCACCAGGGTGTACCAGCACTGTCATAATCTTCTCGTGGGTCATTTAATATAATTTAGGATATCTAACACACTATTGACATTAATAAATCGCACAGCAATTTAGAACCAACTAAGAAAATGTAAATTCAAGAAAGACACATATAAATAGACGAAGGATAAAACAAAGAACTATAACACATGCACTTCTCTGGGCATTGAACCACCGCATGTTGCGCGTGAGGACCAATATGCCCGGTGCTATACCACTGAGCCTATCCTCCAAGCCCAAAAAACTTGGATTACAATGAACAGTTAATAAGCACCGAAGTTTTCCCCCTCAAGGCGGACAATCCCCAGGTGTCGCAGCGCTGTCCGCTCTCTCTCGTTCTTTATATTTAGATGTTAATATTGCATATAAATCGCAAATTTGATAAGATCGTTTAAAGAAAGAACATAAAGTGAGAAGGTAAAGAATTAACTGCGTTCTCTGGGATTGAACCACCGCATTTGCGCGTGAGGACCAATATGCCGACGTGCTATACAACTGAGTTATCCTCCAAGCCAAAAAACTTTGGATTCAAGAACAGTTATAAAGCAACCGCAGTTCCCGTGAAGGCGACATCACCAGGTGTCCAGACTGTCCTATCTCTGTTCTTTATAATTTTATGATGTTAAATATGCATATATCGCAATTTGAATAAGAATGTTAAATGAAACGAACATATAATGCGAAGGTAAAGAATTAATGCCTTCTCTGGGATTGAACACCGCAATGTTGAGCGTGAGGACATATGGCCCCGGTGCTTATACATACTGAGCTAAAATACTACACCCACAAAACTTGGAATTCTAACGACAGTTATACAAAGCCCAGCCACACCCCGGAGATTCCCGTCAAAGGCGAACATCAACCCCATAACCGTAATACCAGCACACATGCATTCCTAATATCATCGATCTATACATTATACTTAAAATTAGATGTTTAAATATTGCATAAATAAATACGAATTTGATAAGATGTTTAAAGGGAAAGAACATATACATGAGAAGGTAAAAGAATTAACTGCTTTCTCTGGGATTTGAACACCGCATGTTGCGGCGCGTTGGCCAA
This sequence comes from Trachelipus rathkii, assembly GCA_015478945.1. Classification (NCBI taxonomy): domain Eukaryota; kingdom Metazoa; phylum Arthropoda; class Malacostraca; order Isopoda; family Trachelipodidae; genus Trachelipus; species Trachelipus rathkii. The sequence continues at coordinate 32,238 of JABUQX010061604.1, forward strand.
GGCCCCGGTGCGCTGATGGTGCCTCGCGACCGCATCCTCCAAGCCAAAACCCTTGTTTATATATTTAGGACAGGCTGGACAAAACCTGGTGAATGTCGGCCTTGAAACGGGAACTCGGTTGCTTTGATAAACTGTTCTTGAATCAGGATTTTTTGGGCTAGAATAAAAATTTTGATTCTAAAAGCTTTAATAATCACACAAAAGATAATTTGAAGTATTTGACATCTTCCATTTAATAACTTTTATCTTTCTCCAAAATAATGATGGCAGTAGTGTTCTTCTAAACCAGGGGAGGGAACCAACTTGCCCGCACGATAATATGAAACGTCGCTTGCTGAGCAAATTCCTCGTTAACCTAAATATTTTTTTTAAATGATTAAATATATTTTAATATTTTTTATGATCTATGAAAATAGCACAACAATACGAACTCTAATAGTATATTGAATTCTATTTTCAACCCAGGAGTATTCGATCTATTCGGAGAAATTTTCTTGATAGACGAGCGAGAGCAGAGAGAGAGATTTGAGAGAGTAGAGAAAGAGTAGAGAGAGAAGAGAGAGAGGAGAAACAAAGAAGAGAGAGAGAGAGAGAAAGCAGAAGAGAGGGAAAGAGAGAGAGATAACATTTGGAAAATTTTTGGAATTAGTTACTTGACAGTTAAAGGAAGTTGTTAGACTTTGCTTTTGGCCACGATTCTGATGTATCGATAAGTAGACGCCGAAACTTTACACTCAAATATAAAGAGTATACGCTAATTAGAATTTTAATTCTTCCATCTACGTCAATTTTTATCTGTGCCACCCACATAAAGTACACCACCACTTCAAATAACTAGAAACAATACACAAGACATAACACATAAATCATCAGAACTACCAGCACAAAACACATAATCGACAATTTAATGAAGTTATGTTGCAAATGGCGCTTGATGTAGATGTTTTCTTTTTAAGATGGAATAGATAAAATTAGTGTCCGCAACTAGATATCCAGTAAAATTCGCGAAAGAGAGAAAGAGAGGAGGGAGAGTTACGAAGGGAGATGAGAGAAGAGAGAGAGAGAGAGAGAGAAGAGAGAGAGAGAGAGAGAGAGAGAGAGAGAGAGTAAGAGAGAGAAGTAAACTTTGGCGGAAATTCGATCAAAGTCTACTATGCTTATTGCAAATTTGGGAATGATCGATTAGAAGAAATATCGAATTTCAAAGTCAAACAGTCTTTCTTCTATATTCGGAAAAGTAATAATCGTGTGAAACACGGTGGACGCATGTGTTGTTATCTGTTTTGCCAAAATGTTCAATAACAATAATACGAGTAATATTATATAATATAATATATATATATATCTAGTATATATTATATATATATATATATAGTGATATATATATATATCATTTAGTATAGTATATGTCACTACACAACTACACAAAACACAACACCTAAACAGAAAAAAAACACTATATATATATATATATATATATAGTATATATATATATATATATATAATATATTTTATATAATTTATATATATAACTATATATATATATATATATATATCTATATATATATATATATTATATATATATTATATATATATATCTATCTATATATACTATATATATATATATATACACCCACTCTTTCAACAACATATAAATACATAAATCAAATAAGAACACCACACACCACAAATACAAACAAACAACAAACAACACACATATAATAATATATATAATATATATATATTATATATATATATCATATATATACTTTTATATAGCATCATATATATATATATATATATATATATATATATATATATATATATATATATAAATAACTTTTAAAATTAGAATTGCAAAGCGTGTAAAAGTAATTAATTCCGCAATGTATAGTAATAGTAAGCGAAGAAAAGTTGCAGTGGGAAAGTTCTGTTCGATGAAAAATGGATAAATAATTATTTTTTTTATAGAAATAAAATGGAAATTGTGTGTTCGGTAATTTCGAAGATGCGGTTGCAATTATAAAAATTGCAATCTTGAACGCCATTTTTTAACCAAGCGCAAAAAATACGAAAAACTGAAAGGACTCAACGTTTAGAGAAAGTAGCGATTCTAAAAGAATTGTGAGCTTATTGCAAAGAAACTAAAACCACACATTCGAAAGCAAGTTTGTTAAGGAGTGCATAGTTACCACTGCAAGAATATTATTAACTTCTTAAAATGTCAGATTTTTTAAGAATATTAGTTTATCGAGGAGAACAGTTTCTAGCCGTTTAGAAGATATGGCCAAGGACATACGAGTATCTTTGAAAAAAGCATCATCAGATTTTGTTTTTTATTTGATAGCAGTAGATAAGACAACATGTATAATAAATATAGCACAACTAGCTATATTTATTACGTGGAATTTACGAGTGAAATATACGAATATCATTGAAACAAGAAACATCAGAAATTGTCTTTTATTCAATAACTGTAGATGAAACAACATATATAACAAATATAACACAACTAGCTATATTTGTACGTGGAATAATAGCAGACTTTGCAATAAGAGAAGATTTACTTGCTTTAAATTCGATACTTACGACTTCCACAGGTGAAAACCTTTTTTGTGAGGTCATATCAGCAATAACTGAGTTACTTAGCGGTGTCGTTACAGATGATGCGCCATCTTAGGTGGGACATCCGAAAGAACTTGTAGCTATAATTAAGATAGAATTGGAGAACCGTTAACAGGGATTCTATAACTAGAAGGTATC
>JABUQX010061604.1:45000-47500 GCA_015478945.1 Trachelipus rathkii
TGTGGATTTATAGTAAAAATTGTTTATAAATACTGTGTTTATAGTTGATATATTTAAATACTATATATAATAAATAATATTTTATAACAAAATATTTAATAAACATATAAAAATAATAAAATATTGCAAAAATACTTTAAAATAATATTAGAAAAAGAATAACTTAAAGTTAATCGTAAAATGAACAATAGAAAACGGTTCCGATATAAAAATAATTTTTTACGATGAGTAACTCAAGCATATATATATATATATATATATATATATATATATATATATATATCTTATAGTAAATATATATATATATATATATATATATATATATATATATATATATATATATATATATATATTATATATATATATATATATATATATATAGAGAGAGAGAGAGAGAGAGAGAGAGAGAGAGAGAGAGAATGAGAAAAAGTTTGTTAGAGTTTGGCTCGATATATATATATCTTTCGATATATATTTTTATATATATATATATATATATATATAGTATATATATATATATATATATATTATATATATATATATTAATATATATATAAAGGATATATATAAAGTTACGAAAATTTTTATAATGTTTGTAATTTTTATAAATGTTTATAATTTTCGATTAATTTCCGCAAAATTATATTCATTTATGATAGCAAGAGCAATAAATCAAATATAAGAAAAGAAAACTATTACTTTCACTTCCTTTGAAGCATGAAAACAGCCACTTTATAGAATAATAATATGGCAACTTATATAATATTATTATAGGATTATATAATATTAATCTATAGTAGTTAAGTGAATATAAATTAATAGCTTACGTGAATATAAAACTACAGTTTTTTTTAACGTAAAAGTATATATTTGGGAGAATATTAAGATATATTAAAACATTGAGTATTAAAACATTGTTCTGTTAATATAAAAATTTAGTTTAGGCGAATAAAAAAATGTCACGAAATAGAAGACTCATTTTTAGGGTTGGGAAAAAACCGTTTTTTTCAAATCGTCTTTTTTTAAGAAAAAAACATATTTTTTTCATGTTTTTTTCATTTTTTTTCGTTTTTTTCATTAAATGTATTTTTAAAAATATAAAGAGGCTAATATGATATTTCACTTGAGTATTTTCATTTTTCAAATATAAGGATACTTGAAATTAAACAAATATTCCATTATGATATATAAAATAGCAGACCTAGGTACCTTTCTATTATATTTTATCAATTGTTTTCGTTACAATTTACAGTAGGTTGTAGCCTGCTGTTTGTAGGCTTCTACTTACTAATTTAACTATGTATTTTACATTTGATCATATAATCATATTTATAATTTACTTTTAAATATTAATGTATATTATATTTATATTGAATGAGTCTGAATGACAAAACTCAAAAGTGACTAGCAAATGAAATAATAAAAATATTGAAATAAAATTATACCAAGATTGTAAATAAAGGGAGGATGAGTGAACACTAAATAAATATTCTGGCTTTTGGGAATATCAACTTTTGATTCACTAATCACTAGTCTCCACTCCCCAGACCCCAGTCACTACTGAATACCGACTACCGTCCTGTGACTTACTGTCAAGCCTATTATCACTGGGGTCATCAGCGTGATCAAATAATATTTAATCTTCATATGACTGATAAATCTGATATCTCAGTCGTGCATGAAGTATCGTGTGAGAATGACAGTGGTGAAGGAGCAGGGCAGTAACAGGACTCTTAAGCTTGGCTGCCTTAGCATAATTATCTCTCTCAGTTGGCAAATTTTCAGAATTTCCTAGTTCTAGATTATGAGCAAAAATACTAGTTTTGCAACTTCTCTACACAACAAAGTTATATTTCATGCGAGAACCTTTGCTACCTTTTATTTCTTTTAGAAGTAAAGTCACAGGACATTTTGCATGTGGTATTTCTAAATTCTGATTAAATAATTATGATAAAAATGTTACTGAAAGCTGAAACAGAGTAAGAAAACATTAATGAAGCCACAAACAAAATATTATGATATTCAAAATTCAGAATATAAAAATAAAAATATGGAAACCCATAAAAATTTTGAACACAAACTCAGGGGCTTCCCACCCTTGTAGAAAATTGGAACCAAAAATGTCCAAATTAGAGCATATTTCATAAAATTTATAATATAATTGTTCAAACATGTAAATTCCACAAAATTATTTTGAGGAAAAAAAAACGAAAAACAAATTTACTTGTTTTTTTCTTCTAGACTGTTTTTCATGAAAAAAACGTTTTTTTCGGAAAAAAACGAGCTTGTTTTTTTCCTTTCCCAACCCTACTCATTTTATTGCCGACAAAAAGTAGGAATGGATCTCTTACTCCCTTTAAATATTTGCAATTTGACTCTTTTATAAATTGTACTAGTGCCTTTATACGGAAATTTTAGAGTGATTATGTGTGATAGGTCTCCACACAGCTGTTCTGTATATGCCTCTTTATTGATTTACACATATGGAATTAAATGGCAC
>JABUQX010061605.1:5000-11286 GCA_015478945.1 Trachelipus rathkii
TAAAAAGTATTATTTATACCTGTATTATTAATGAATATAAAATTATTAAAAAATATTATTTATACCTAGTATTTATTAATGAATATAAAATTATTAAAAAGTATTATTTATACCTAGTATTTATTAATGAATATAAAAATATTTTTTTGTCAATATTTAATATAAATAAATAAGTGTAGTCTCGATTGATTTGATATAATCTTATAATGGACTTCTAATATTACCAAATTCAATTTTACTTAGTATTATTTATACCTAGTATTTATTAATGAATATAAGAATAATATATATTTTTTTTCAATATTTATTATAAATAAAAAGTGTAATCTCGATTGCTTTGATGTAATATCCTAACAAACTTCAATACACCAAACTAAGAGTTTAAGGTGTAGTATTATTTATGCGCAGTATTTATTAATGAATAATGAAAAATATATAATTTTCAATATTTTTTATAAGTAATAAAGTGCTATCTAGAATGCATTGATATAAACTGCTAATAAACATCTAATAAAAATTTTGTACGTCAATTTTGAAGGGGTATTACCCTATTATTGACGCATACATCAAGTGTTAGCTCTTTTTCTGTACAATGGAGGTATATTTCGTTCCAAATTATTTTTTTTATTCAATTATTCCTTATATTTTATTTTATTAAGTTTTCGATACATTTCAAAATATTGGAAGAGTTATTTGAAATTTAATACTAGAGTAACTCAATAAGTATATCCTGTTTAGATTATTATTATTATTATTATTATTATTATTATTATTATTATTATTACATCATCACACACACACATTATCATCACACACCCATCGGAATCACTATCTTGTATTCCCATGGTCTATCAGATCTTTTATCTTCATTCATCTTTAACATATCGTATCTTTATCTTATCTTATCTATCTTCATCTTTATCTTCATTCATTTTATCTTCAATATCTTCATCTTATCTTATCTTAATATGCTCCTATCTTTATCTTATCTTTATCTTTATACTCATCTTCATTCTCATTCCTTTACTTTGTTTTACCGGTTCTTTATTGCTTTTATCTTTGAACTGGTTTATCTTAATCGTTTTACTTCACTTTATCTTTATATCTTTTTTTCATTATTATTTTTAATATTATTATTTTTCTTTTTATTATAAATGTATCTTTATTTTCATTTTTATTACTTCTCATTACACACACACATTATTATTATTATTATTATTATTATTATTATTATTATTATTATTATTATTATTAGTAGTAGTAGTAGTAGTAGTATTAGTAGTAGTAGTACGTAGAATTTTGTTATTATTATTATTATTATTATTATTATTATTATTATTATTATTATTATTATTATTATTATTATTATTATTATTATTATTATTATTAGTTTCAGTATTATTATTATTATGGTTATTGTTAATGATATTATTATTAGTTTAATTATTATTATTATTATTATTATTATTATTATTATTATTATTATTATTACAAGCAAAAATTATCAAACATCTATGATTATAAATTTAACAGGGTTATCTTGATTACTATTATCCTAATTAACTTTCTTGTACGACGGCTAAAATATGCATAGAAATAAGGATATTACCTAACCTGTGTGCAACTCCGCTGAGACCAGAATTTTGTTTGAAAAAGGAATTTGGAATATTATAATAAAGTGAGATAAAAAATTAAAATTCATAATAGGATTTTAGTACACTTTTACAAATACTTTAATTTAAATTGAGTGTTACGTAAACTATTTTAATTCTGTTTTAAGAATTTTATCATAAGCCTCAGCTATTTTTCAGTTTTGGGGCTTCACATGAGTGTAAAAAGTTGATGGACAACTGGTAATAGTGTTTTATGTCGGAATAAATTCATCATATTTACTAGTTAAATCGAGTGCTGGGGGTATGCCCTATCTTAATGCTATTATCGTGGGTTACCAATACTCGACGTTACATCAGACTCGGACATGCGAATTAACACACGATGGGATCGTAGAGGAGTGATGAAGCATGCCCTAAACTTATAAGTCGTGCATGAGGTAATCAGCAGCATTTATTCGTCAATGAACCATTATAAGGTTGACCTTTTATGATAGATGACCAAACAAGCTGTAAAGTCTTTCTGCATTTAAATTTAAAATAAATTTAATGCTTTTAGAGATATTATTCGTACTGTCCTGTTTTTTATAAGTTTATGGTTTTGTTAATTATTTTTTCGTAAATAAAGGGTTACGTTAACAGTCTTTCAAATGATTCCGAGCACATCAAATCCGAGCACAATTTATAACCCATCATTGAGTTTTTACAATTGAATCTATATAGCTTCTGGGATAGAGCTTAAGTATGCAGAAAACTATTAAAGTATGTGAACATAATAATAGTGAAGCGACAACCATTAATGATTTTAAATATCAAAAAGTTAACCTAATAGTGTAGAAGCCTGTCACGACTAAACTTTAGCTAGAAAGTTGCAACGTTGATAAACTGATAAAAGTACTGTATGGCTAATATAGTAAGGTGTCGCACAACTTACATAAAAACGGTTAAATTATGTTTCCCTCAAAATTTTCATTCAGCTCCGCCATTAAAAGTCACGAATTCAGGGGCCAAGGTGAACCCATAGGCAACACCACCTTGCAGGTAGCAAACACTTGAATTTGAAAGGGGTTCATACAAAAATATTAATAGTAGGTCTCCCAATATTTTTAGTGGAATTCATGAGGAGGTGATTATTAAATGAAACATGTTAAATTAAATCTAGGTTTTCTACAACGGAATATCGGAAATAAGATCAACACCAATAAACAAGCGTTTCTGGCGCTAAGTTTTTAAGGTGCATAGTTACATAGGTTACATTATAAGATTGACAATAAAACTGTAATGGTTAGTATTAAATAGTTACTGAAACTACTTAATAGTTACATTGTAGTCAAATGTCTGTTTGAAATCATATGTACGGAATTCCCGTTGAAAAACATAGATAAATAAATTTATAACCATTTAAAATCAGTTATTTATACATTACTCCTTATGACATTTCCGAAAAACATATGAGGAACCTACTATTGTAATATGTGTACTGGGAAACCCTTCAAATTTCAAGAAAGTTTCTACCTGCAAAAGGATGGGTGCCAGTGGTTCCTCTGCGCCCACATTCCTTACTTTACATCGAGCTCTAGAAAATGCAATTTTGAGTAAACCAATACATTAACCCAGTCATTTATGTAAATTTTGAGAACACTTTACTATATTTAGGAACCACACAGACATTTATCAGTTGTATCAACCGTGCCAAAAACCTTTCTTGCCTCAAATTTACATCTGAAACATCTTACAAAATAATATTAATAACTTTTTGGGATATTAAAAATAAATAACTATGTATGGAACTTTTCTACACATACAGTCCAGAGCCTATATCTTTCCATATTTTGAAATGGAGGAAAAGATCCCAATATAATAAAATTCAATTGTAAAAACACTCAATAAAGGCGCTTAAAATTTGTGCTTCGGATGTGGGAATCATCTTGATGTTGAAGTCAAAGAATTCAAACAGAACCTGAATCAACTGGTCACACCCTTTAAATTAACGGACAAAATAATTAACAAACCATCAACAAACTAACTTAAAACAGGGACAAATCAAAAATCCTGAACATTTAAATTTGTTATTTTAAAATGCTCAAAATGCAAAAGACTTGATAAGGAGGAAAAATGCTACGCGGCATTAATTAACACCCACATTAAATCTACAAGCAACTCAAAAATTACGTTTAAACTATACCACAAAACAAGAAAACGTTCTCCTGCTTCCATAAGGGATACCCTTACATTAATCACTCATTCGGGACCAATTCGATGTCCCGATCTGACTGAACGCGACGTATATTGTACACGACCAATGATGGACAGATGGCATAATCATCAGCGGGGGGGATTAACCTATTAAAATATATGATAACATATCAACGAAAAACAAACAACTATACCTGATATCTCACAGATTGCTTAAAAAATTTGCACCCTCATGCGAAAGCTCTAAAGAACACAAAATAGCTGAGCTTACTAACATATAATATTTAAACACACACTACATAAAGTCCCCGATATCATCATTAAATTAAAATATAATGAAATGTAATAATCTAAAATCTAATTTTAATTTTAATTTAAAATCTTGTATTTAATCATCTCAATTAAAGTATCGAAACTCTGAAGATGTCCGAAGTACGACGAAACCGGGGGTCAGAACTAATAAATTAGATAGGCCTTATTTCCACAAACTATTTTCTATACTAGTATTAAGAAAATTAGAATGAAAACAGATAATATATTATTAGAGAATAGAATTCTAAAATAAACTTATATAAACGAAGCAAAAGCTACATAGGGAATTCTAAATAGTATAAATTATATAAATGAATAATAATATAATAATAATAATAAAATTATATAAATAATAATTAATATATATATTAATATAAATATAAATTATATAATAATATGATTACAAATAATATAGTCAATAATAATAATAATAATAAATAATAGCATGTAAAGTCGCAAGAAAAAGGAAACAGCGCCTAACTTTGAAAGAATTTAATTTCCTGGAATAATTATCATTATGTACGACGAATGAACGCACGACGTCTGAGATAAATATTCAAAGAAAGTAACTAGGCATATTAATTTTAGTTTCTGGGACGGGTTCGTCCGTAAACGTCGGACACTCAAGTTTCTGATTGGATATTATTTAAGTATAATTAATATAATAAGATTATAAAAATTAAAATATAAAAATTAGATTATTAGATTAGATTTTTCAGATAAAATCTAGGTACAAAAGTGGTTATTTTAACTTTGGGATTTCTGATTCCGGCTTACGATGGACGTTTATGAATAATTAATTGCAAATTTAGATTTAGTGGGAGGCTCGCTATTAGGCGTGGTGAAAATTTGAATGACTGTGGAAATATAATGTATATTTTGTTTTGTTAGTTCAGTGAGATAAAGTTCTTCATATTTACAGTTTAACGTGTGGTAGCCCTATCTGTTAATCCTAGTCGTAGGTAAGCAATATACGCGACGTACAGCAACTCGACATGTAATTAGGTACGAATGTATTAACTGAAAGGGTTCCTTAGTAGAGATAAGCGAAGAAAGTTTTCTTTTTGTGTATATGTTTAAAACGGTGATTTTTTGGGTGTTACGTAATTTTAATGTGAGTGTAATAATGCCGGCATTTCCCTCTTTATCAAGTTTTGCATTGGAAGTTTTTAAAATAAAATAATCTTTCATACAGCAGCCATAAATTGTTTATAGTAGTTGCTATCGGTAGTTTTCTTTATTTATTTCTGTAAATTTAAAGGTTCAATGGGAATATATCTATATCAATCTATATCTATTTATTTAATTTTTAAATCTTTTATATATAATTCATTCAAATGATGTCCGAGGTTTTCGGACGAAACCGGTTACGTACAAAACGGGTCAGAAACTAAGAAATTTAAATATCCCTCATACTTTCTTCAAATATGTCTAACTATATAAGGAAATATAATAAAATCAATAGAAATTCAGCGCAATTCTTCGACGGCAAGGAAAGTTTGATTTGTCTAGCTTAATTGATCAAACTAAAGAATAACCAGAATGAATAAAAATAGACCAGGAATTTTTTATTTTTAAATAAATAATAAAAAATAATATAATAAATAATAAATATATATAATCAATATTAACTGGAAGATTATTACGATAGTGATTATCTCCTTAAAGTAATATTACTTTAATAATAGTCTTTATACTTATGATATAAGTAATAATAATAAAATAAGAATAAAATATAATAATAAATTATAATAAATGAAAATAAATAACAATAAATAATATTAAATAAAATAATAAAAATAAATAATAAAATAAGAATAATAGATAAAATATAATAAAAAATAAAAATATAATATTATACTTTAAAATAATAAATAATAATAATAAAATAATAATAATAATAATCATAATAATAATAAATAAAAAAAATAATAATCGAATATGAATAATAATAATAATAAAAATAAAATAAAATAATAAAATAAAAAATAATAAAATAATAATAATAATAATAAAAATAATAAGTAAAAATTTTAAGAATTTGAAAATTAAAGTTAAATTTTAAGATTCTTTATTCTTCCTTTATTAAATCTAATAAAATATGTATTTATAAGTTGTTTATTAGGCAATATTTTGATCCAAGTGGTCCATGGACCTACAAGACATGT
>JABUQX010061606.1:0-7500 GCA_015478945.1 Trachelipus rathkii
ACACAATAAGCGCTACACTACGTCGACGAACCATGCTCTATCCAATATTTAATTAAGATCAAGAATATGTGATTTTATGTGGTGTATAATATATAATTGTTTATTTATTATTTTATTTTGTTTTTTTCATTTCTATTTACATTTGCTTGTCTACACAATTATATAGTATATATTCAATCTTTTTAGGATATTATATAATAATAATAATAAATTAATTACTATATATTAACACGTATAAAGGTATAAAAATTTATGAGGTATTTTTGAGTTTGTTATATTAGTCTAATTCTGAATTATCATGTTCCTATTCTTCTAACTTTAGTCTTCTCAAAACTTTGTAAGGAGACCATCAAAATTTCTAATCCAAACTGTAGACATGTTCTATAGCAACTAATAACCTTTCGAAGCAAGAGCAGACAAGAAGTACACTAAGTTCGAGGAGGTTAAAAGACTGTCACTCTCGCGAGGAAGAAAGTCTCCAGGAACCTTGCAGAGACACAATTTTAGAAAACGGAATCACCAGAAAAGTGAAGCTCTATGAAACTTCTACTTTTGCTTTTATTGAAATCTATTGTTTTTTAGTATTATTTTTATTAAAATAATACTATGAATATTAGATACAATAATTAATAACTAACTTCCTACTTTAACTACTGGTTTTCAAAATAATAATAAATAATAATGCTACATAAAATAATAATAGTAAAGTAATAATAAATAATACTCCTTGCTATAGATGATAATTTTATAACTAATAAATAATATCTACATTAACATCAATCATTATATTAGCGATATTTAACACCCACGCCGTTGATTAGATAGGAGTGGGATTATTATGATAGTCGTATTGTGTGTTGTTGTGCTATCAATATTAAGTATAACTACAAACAATATCAGTAATCGCCCCCACAATGAAAGGAATTAAATAAGAATATAAAATACTAATAATATTAATGTAATAAATATAAAATAGTGGAAAATACAACCAAATATTTAAAATATAATAATAATATAATAGATAATAATATAAAGAAGTATAAAAATAATAAATATAATAATTTGTGAGTAGGTAATATAATATTTCTTTATACAAGTATGTATTAATAATTGTTATTAATATTAATTCGTAATGTTGCAACCTTACAAAATTAATAACATTACCAATTATTCAGGAGTTAAATTAATGAGAAGAGAAAGTCTTCATTAGATGCTCATAGAAAGCCATTATGCACAAAAATAATAATAATAATATAATAATAATATAATAATGAATAATTAATAATAATCATAATAAATAACATATAATAATATAATAATATTAATAATAAAAATAAATTAAAATAAACCTAAAAATAAAATCCAAAAATAAATAATATTAAAATATGAACCAAATAATAGTATATAAGAAACAATAATTAATAATTAATAATAATAATAATAATAAAAATAATAATAATAATAATAATAATAATAATAATAATAATAATAATAATAATAATAATAATAATAATAATAATAATAATAACAATAAATTAAAATTTTTTAATATTTTTTGATTTGATTAGATTTTTCATAATATAAAATACTGTTGGCAGAGCAACTGAATTTTGCACACAGCATCGCACCACAAGTCAGTTTATTTTTTGCATCGTATCGCTCCTCTAAATTTCAATGCGCGTCACACTTTGACACCGGAATTATGTTCCGCAACGTCTCAAAATGGACGTACCACGTACTGTACGCACAGCACCCATTGAGATTGATTTTTTGCTTTTTTTATCCTTTTTATTTTATTATTATTATTTTTATTATTATTATTTTTTTTATTATTATTATTATTATTATTATTATTATTATTATTATTATTATTATTATTATTATTATTATTATTATTATTATTATTATTATTATTATTATTATTATTATTATTATTGTTATTAGATTATTGTTATTATTATTGTATTATTATTATTATTATTATTAATTATTATTATAATAATTATTATTATTATTATTATTATTAGTATTAGTATTAGTATTAGTATTAGTATTAGTATTAGTATTAGTATTAGTATTAGTATTAGTATTAGTATTAGTATTAGTATTGTTATTGTTATTGTTATTGTTATTGTTATTGTATTGTTATTATTTTATTATATTTTATGATTATGATTATTATTATTATCATTTAACAATTACCGGAAATTTACTTCATTTTGGTTATAAAAAGATAAAAATATTTTTATACTATAATATATATGTCAATTTATCATAATTTCCTTCTTACAGTCATCTCAAAACTTTGTTAGAAGTTCCTCAATGAATAAAAAACTGAGACGGTCCTTTAGCAATGACGAGCCTGCCAGTTTCTCAGGCACTGAGCAGACTAAAATTACCACGGAGTTAGAGGGCGTTAGAAGACCTGTAACTTTGGAGGGAGAAAGTCCCCAAGAATCTTCAGATAGACGATTTTTAGCAAGGGAGTCTCCTCCTTCACCAGAAGTAAGCTCAATGAAAATGTTTTACTGTTGCTCTTATTAATTTTTTTTTCATATTGTTAATAAATAATACTATGAAATTAGACCAGGAGTAATAATTGTAAATAATAATAATAATAATAATAATAATAATAATAATAATAATAATAATAATAATAATAATAATAATAATAATAATAATAATAATAATAATAATAATAATAATAATATCTAACAATACCAATAATCATAACCACATTAACAACAATAACTACTAATAATTAATTATAATAATTATAATATTATAAGTTATAATTAAAATAAAAATTAAAAATATAATAAAAATTGTAATAATAATTATTATAAAGTAATATTATATTTATTATTTAATATTAGTTCATAATATGTCTTAGCATAAAAATTAAAACCATTACAAATTAATTAGGAGTTAAATAATGTAGAAGAAAAAGACCTTATATAATGCTCAAGAAAGATATTATAGGACAAATAATAATAAGAGCTATTAAGACAAACAGATGCTAAAATAATATAATAGTCAATAATAATAATAATACTAATAAAAATAATAATAATCATATGTAATGTAATAATCATAATAATTATAATAGTAACAAAATAATAATAGATGAGATAGATAAGATAGATAAATAGATTGACAAGGTGGATGATGGCCGGGCATTTTCTTTCAGAACATCAAAAAAATAAAAAAAAATAAAAAAAAAAAAAAAAAAAAAAAAAAAAAAAAAAAAAAAATAAAAAAAAAAATAAAAATAAAAATAATAATAAAAATAATAATAATAATAATAATAATAATAATAATAATAATAATAATAATAATAATAATAATAATAATAATAATAATAATAATAATAATAATAATAATAATAATAATAATAATAATAATAATAATAATAATAATTTTCTAATTTTTTGATTTTATTAGATTTTTCATAATCTATAATCCTGTTGGCAGGGCACCTAAGTTTTCAGCGCCACACGAAAGTGAGAGCACCATGCACCTCACCGCACAACTAGTCATGTTTTACACGTATGCGCACTCTATATTTCAATGCACGTCACACCTTGACGCTGAAATTGTGTGGCGAACAGCACCAAAATAAGCACCCACGCACCGCACAGCACCCAATGCGTCGGCGAAATATTTTTTTTTTACTTTTTATTATAATTATGTATAATTGTCATATAAATATTATAATTATCATAATTATAGTAATTATTATTATAATTATTATAATAATTATAATTATAATTATAATAATTATAATTAGTTATATTTATTATAATTAGTATTATATCAGTATAATTTATTATTATCATTATCTATTATTATATTCTTATTATTAGTTATTATTATTATTATTCATTATTATTATTATTATTATTATTATTATTATTATTATTATTTAACAATTACCGGAAATTTACTTCATTTTGGTTATGAAATATATGTATGTATATAATCATAATTTCCTTCTTACAGTCATCTCAAAACTTTGTTAGAAGTTCCTCAATGAATAAAAAACTGAGACGGTCCTTTAGCAATGACAAACCTTCCAGTTTCTCAGGCACCGAACAGACTAGAAGTACCACTGAGTCAGAGGACGTTAGAAGACCTGCAACTTTGGAGGGAGAAAGTCCCCAAGGATCTCGGGATACAGCAATTTATAGAAGAGGGAGTCTCCTCCTTCACCGATAGTAAGCTCAAGTGAAAACATTTTAATTTTGCTCTTATTAAATCTATTGTTTTTTCATATTACTGTTAATAAATAATACTATGAAATTGAACCAGGAATAATAATTATAAAAAAATAACTAAAATAATAATAATAATAATAATAATAATAATAATAATAATAATAATAATAATAATAATAATAATAATAATAATAATAATAATAATAATAATTAATAATAATAATAATAATAATAATAATAATAATAATTAATAACCATAAATACTAAGTAATAATAATAATATATAGTAATAATAATAATAACATAATATATAATAATAATAATAATAATAATAATAAATAAAAATAAATAATAATAATTTTAATTAATTTAAATTCATTATAATCATTCAAATAGTTAAAATAATTATACATTATTATTTATTGTAAAGCAATATTATAATTATTATTTAATATTAATTGATACTGAAAAGAATGTCTCACAGGTAAGGAAGCATACCTACTTCCGTTATAGAAAAGTACAGCTTTGAGACTTCTTTTCGATGAGTCGATAAAGAGTCGCCAGTCGTTTGTATTGTAGTCAATATTGAAACATTTCATGAGTCCAGGAATGTCAGAGCAGTACACTAGATCGTCTCTTTGCGTGAAAAACTGTTCAAATTCATCCTCTCCATCTCTAAACCATGAAAACGACATCCCTTTTGCTAACATGATTTTCGTTCAACCGCGAGCCTAAAATTCTGCTGAATCTTTAGAGAGGCCCAAATCTCTCGCCAAATCATTCAATTCGGACTGTATGAAAAGCTGCGGTTCTTCACAATCGGGATTATAAACATCATCTTAGTCACTAATCACAAGATTTACTCTTTATTTCCTGATCATCACAAACATCAACTAAGTTTGTGGGAGCAGAAAGAACAGGTATTCCTACCCCATGGAGCACAGGACGTATTGCGGATCTTACTTGTGGATACATAATGTCCTTTTTGTTTTTTAAGTTAAAGCCGCGCACATTACAGGAACAAAAGTAACAATCATCGCTGTGATTTTGAGGCTCCCTCCAAATCATGGGGACTCTACAAAACGAAAAGATTATTTCTTACCTTGTGACCACTGACGCAGTTCTTCAACGCACACTGGGACATTACAATGTTGAGGTGCCATATCCTCGTCCTGGTCTTTCAATCTAACCCAAAATATGCACATACTATATATATATATATATATTATATATATTATATATATATATATATATATATATATATTTATATATATATTATTATATATATAATATATATTATATATATTATATATACTATATTGTATATATAGTATATATATAGTATAGATACAGATGTCTTTAGCAATGTTTTTTTTTTCTGATTGTTTCCTTAAGGAATTCTGTTAATGAGGAATCTAAACCCTGAGTATATTCTGAAATTCACCATTCCCATTGAAAACTGCTGGGATATTACATCAAATCCCATTTAAGATCCTATTCATTTCACACACACACATATATACGTTAAGCATTGATAAATTTCATGTCATTTCATTAAGGATTAAACCACTCATCTTTAGGAATCTTTAATCGCCACCGTAAGATATTCAACTCGCAAAGACAAAAGCACAACACTTTGAGTAGCCAACGTCTGTTTCTTATCACAAAGTTTCACAATAAAGTATGCAAAGTAGATGTTGAGATCGAAACGTACTGTACAAAGATACAAAACGACGATTAACAAACGATTTATTACATACACTGTTCACTTCAAATATTTTCTTGACAATGAATACAAACCAATACGCGCAACACAAATATATACAGACGAGAAAAGATCTGCGAGAACAGGTAACTAACATGGTTTTATCTTCGTTAGGCATTTGAACTTCTCTCTCATACTCCATACTCAATCTCTCTCACTCAATTAAGCAAAATACTATATACAATAAATATATATATATATATAAAATAAAAAAATATATATATTATAATAATATATAAATATATAATAATATATATATACACCTATATCTCATAACTGACACCTCTCACCTAAACCACCCTACCTACCCCACCCACCTCACCCCTCAACTACCATACCCACACACCACCTCACCACTACCTTACCAACACTACAACCAAAAATAAGTAATATTTACAAAAATGATTGTACGTGTGATGAAAATGGTTGTCATTTTTTGATAATCAGCGCTCTAAAAATACATCTAAAAAATACTTAAAAACGTTGAAACAATTTTTTTTTTTATCTCCAGCCAGTGCAAATGGGAAGGAATAAGATTTTCATTTAATGCTCAAGGAAGCCATTATGGTGACAAAATAGTAATAGTTTTAGAATATAATAATAATAATATATAATAATAAATAAATAATAAAATAATAATAATAACAATAAATAATAATAATATAAAGTATCCATTTTAATTAAAAATGAAATAAATTAAAATAAAAAATTAAAATAAATAAAATAAAATAAATAAAATATTTTATTAATTTTTTTGTTTGATCAAACATTTTTAAATGCTCCTAAACCCGTGTTGGCAGAGCAAATATGAATTTTCCGCCCGCACAATGTTGGCACCATGCACTCACCACCGATCTTTATCCTTATTTGTTATCGAAATTAAAGTTTAGTTTATTTTATTTTTATTTTTTTTAATTATTGTGCCCATTAAAAATGTTAATTCTTAATTATAAAAAAGATAAACATAGTATATGTAACATAGGCTAATTCCTTCTACGTCTTCTCCAACTTTCTTAGAAGTTCTCAAATGAATAAAATAACTCAGACGGTGCCTTTCGCAATGATAAGCCTGCCAGTTTTCGGGCATAGACAGACTCGAAGTACCGCTGAGTCAGAGGACGTTTAGGTCGACTGTAACTTATGGGAGGGAGAAAGTCCCCAAGGATCGTCAAGACAAACAATTTATGGAAAGGGAGTCTTCTTCTTCCCAGAAGTGAAGCTCAGCTGAAACATGTTTGCTTTACACTTGTTAAATTGCTAACTTATTTTTTTGTAATTTTTACGATAAAGTATCACTATGAAGATTAAATCGGAATAATAGATTATAAAAATTACAGTTATAGTATCGACAATAACAAATCCAATCAAATAAAAAATATTCTTTAACCTGTCAGCCATATTAAAAATTACACTACTTTTAAAGAATAACTATTTAAAAATTGTTTGCAATAGAAATGGGCTTCTCAGGGGACGGTACGTCCTTTGAACCCAAGGAGTATTATACCATCTTGCATATAG
>JABUQX010061606.1:12500-17500 GCA_015478945.1 Trachelipus rathkii
CAAGTTTGACATCGATCCCGTCTTATCTTTTCGAGATAATCGACTGCCAACCCGTCAAACTGGCCAAACTACTAATGAGACATCCACAACGTGGATCCTTGGGTGGTCCCAATTTTCACAATTTTTGTGAGAGCAGGCACCTCTTGTATTACGGGGGCGACTACGAGGGCGACGCAGTGATGGAGGAATGCGATGAGGTCAGATTCTCTTGAGTACCTACCGTTGTATATACCTATAGAAAGAGAGATAGGGCACCCCAGACTGTCAGGTCGCAAGAGAAAGAGGGTCAAAGGGACGTAACGAAGTTATGGGAATAGTTTATGCCTCTTAGCCTTGGGCTTCAAACTTATCGAAGAAGGAGGGTGGAAACGGAATTCACCCAAATGTGAGAAACAGTATTTCCATACAGGGGCGATATAAGCACCCTTATTATGCTGGATTAATCTGAGCAGGAGAAAGACAACTCAACGCAACTTGAAACACAATTGCTCAGCATATGAGATGTCCATATTTGTAAGTGATTCCAATTCTTCTTATTTTGTGTTTAATGTTAATGTCCGAATCTTGCTAGCAAGGCTATTAATGGTCTTTTTAACTTCCTCCGTTTGACTTTTTAAGCATGGGGTGAATTTTGTTTTATCACTAATGATGGCGTTTAGCTTTTTAATGTAATCTTCTTTATTCATGACTACTACCCCGCCTCCCTTATCAGGTCTTTGTATAACTATGTCATTGTTATGTTTAAGGGATTTAATAGCATCTTTTAATTTGTTGCTTAAAGGATCTTTAAAAGCTTCTTAGGGAAATGTAATCCAAAGTTTTTCAATTTAGTTTTAAAATCGTCTTCATTACTAATTTTAAATTATACCTAAGTTTAACCCCAGTTCTAATAACTCATTTTCATTTTCGTTTAAGGTATAGGTAGATACGTTTAAGATTTTGGAATTTTTTAGACTTGAAAAAGAATAGTCTTCTCCATAAAGATTTTGCATTTCTTATTATCTCTACAATTGTTGCCGTATTCACGTTCATATGCTTAAGATTTTCTCTGAAGGTAACAAGCATGAATAAAATTTAATTTGAAATCTTCTGTGAAGGCTCTAAAAACTAAAGATAATTGATTCTTTCGATAATTTAGAAGTTCAATTTTGTTAATTTATTTCTCTCAATACAGTGATGAACTTTAAACAGTGATTAACATTAAAATTAAGAAGGATGGAAAATTGATAGAAGTGTCCTATCGCTAAATCTACAGATTAATGGAACATACTCAATTTCTGACTCTTTCACTCCTAACTGCAAAATTGCTACCAGTTTAAGACCTTAGTTCACAGAGCATTTTGAAATACTCTGATCTGACTGGCCCTTTTTTGAAATAGATAATTAAAAGAATAACAAGAATCTAATAAACAATAACTTCCCACCGTATATTATAGAAGAAAACTATAAGAACACTTTAAATATTATTTACCAATATATCAAATGAAAAGCAAAAACGATTACGGCTTGTAAGTATGGTTATAAGGAAACTGAAATTGTTAGTTAGATAAGAGGGAGAAGAACACAAAATTAAAATTAAGTCTTTAAGGGCATATTTATAAGAAAAGAGGGAATGAAGCTTATATTTAAAGTATCTTACTTATATAATATATCCATCTGAAACTTGAGCTCTGTGCTTCTCTACTCGTGAAGGCGCTTTCGGTATGGTGAGGGTAGTAAACGTTGTGTACCTGATTTCAATGTTCTGAAATGTGGATTAAGCGACTCTTATATCGGATACACAACGAAGTACCCTCAACATGAGAATGTGGCAGCATATGTATAAGCCGAGTAAAGTATTTCAAATTTTAAAGAACATAACACAAATCTTCCTCGATACAAAAATAAAAATAACTTTCCATCATAGACAGAGAAAGATGGGTTTTAATGAATTTGCGTCTAGGTGAATCAATTGCTCTTAAGGAACAGCAAGACCAGTATAAGATATAGATGGAAGGAAATGTCAATTTTTAAACATATTTAAATAACATAAAGTCAATGCATTGTTTACTTTTCTAACTTTTTAAAATTATAAGTTTTTTGCGCGAATTGCATTTTTATGAATAGTTTTATTTTCAGATTTTAACAATTTTTATAATTGTTAAAATCTGAAAATAAAACTATTCCTAGAAAATGTTCGAAGTATACGGACAAAAGCTTGGTAGATTTCTGAAATCAATAGTTTTTTTTTACTCCAGAATAATATTGAAGAAAATTTCTTCTGTAGAAGGAAATACTTTCAGGATAATAAAAATAATAAAAAATTTATTTATTATTTTATTTATTATTATTATTATTATTATTATTATTATTATTATTATTATTATTATTATTATTATTATTATTATTATTATTATTATTATTATTATTATTATTATTAATTATATACACCGAAATTATTCTTTTAGTTAAAAACAAAATATATTTATATACTATAAATATATATTTAATCATAATTCCCTTCTCACTAGTCTTCTTCAAAAAACTTTGTTAGAAGTTCCTCAATGAATAAAAAACTGAGACGGTCCTTTAGCAATGACAAACCTTCCAGTTTCTCAGGCACCGAACAGACTAGAAGTACCACTGAGTCTGAGGACGTTAGAAGACCTGCAACTTTGGAAGGAGAAAGTCCCCAAGAATCTTCAGATAGACGATTTTTAGCAAGGGAGCCGCCTCCTTCACCAGAAGTAAGCTCAATGAAAATATGTTACTTTCGTGCACTTGTCAAATCTATTGATTTTAATAAATTTTTAGTATTGTCCAATTATTTGATTTTATTTTGCTTTTGTTTTTCATTTTGCTTTCATTTTGTCTTATATATTATATATAGTATATAGATATAAAATATATATAAAATATATATATACTATATATATTAATTATGATATAATATATTATTATATATAAATATATTGATATATATATATATATATATATTATATAATAATATATTATATATATATATAATTATATATATATATATATAGTATATATATATATAAAATTATATATATATAATATTTATATATAATATATAATCAAATATAATTTTGAAAATGTTACAGTGTTAAAGCTATTGAAACACATATATTATATATTTTTTATATATATATATATTATAATATATATATATATATAATATGGTTCATAATTTTAGTTATTTTTTTATTTTTTAAAATTTTTATTTTAATTGTTTTTTTATATAATAAACTTAATTGGAAAGTCTCTTTATATTATATATTAAAATCATTCAATACATATTTGTATATTAATTCAACGAATCCCTGTAATACAGTCCTCTTCAAAAGTTTGTTAAGCAGTCTCCGATATTCTTTAATAACATACGGCGGTGAGATGTTTCCTGTAGTCTTGAAAGTGTGCTAGTCAATCTCATTTGCCTGAGAGATTGAAGTACGACTGAACAGTGAAGCGTATTTAAACCTGAACTTCAAGAGGAGGCTAAAAGTTCCCAACAACCTGAATTTGTAAGACGCCACAATATCTCAAAGCCTTTACTTATTAAACATTTACGGTTGAGTGAAGATACTCGCAGCATTGCATCAAGCATTACATCAGATTCTTCTGACAAGCTCTATATAGCAGAGGAGCTGTCTGAAACTTCGACGAGAGAATCACCAGATAATGTAAGTTTTAAGTATTATTCGTAATTAATAATAATAATAATAATAATAATAATAATAATAATAATAATAATTTTAATTATTATTATTATTTTAAGAATTATTATTATTATTATTATTATTTTTGTAATTAATAATAAATTTATTATTATTATTATTATTATTATTATTATTATTATTATTATTATTATTATTATTATTAATTATTATTTTAAATTATTATTAGTATTTTTAATTTATTTTAATATTAATTATTATATTCATTTAATAATTTTAATTATTATTATTATTATTATTTTAATAGTATTATTTTAATATTATTATTATTATTTTATTATTATTATTATTATTTTATTATTTTATTATTATTATATTATTATTATTATTATTTATTATTATATTATTATATTGTTCATTTTTATTCATCTTCTTCTTCTTCTTTTATTTTATTTTATTTCCATTTTTTTTTTTATTTTTTTTTTAACTTTTTTTTTTTTTTTTTATATTTTTTTTTTTTTTTTTTTTTTATTTTTTTTTTATTTTTTTTATTTTTTACTTAATTTTTTTATTTTTATTTTATTGTTTTTATTTTTATTTTTATTTTTATTTTATTTTTTTATTTAATTTCATTTTATATTTTTTTAGTTCTGTCTATAGTTTTTTCTTTGATTATTTATATTATTATTTATAACTATTAATATTGTTTTTATTATTATGTATTATTATTATATTATATTAATCGTATTATTACTCATTATATATTATTATATATATTGTGATTATTATTATAATATACAATCCATAGTTTATAAAAAGTAATCTTGAATAGCCAAAAATAAAAATAATTTCAACACAATAAGGCATTTGCACCAAAAAACTTTGTCTAAAAGCTCCCAAAAAAAGACAAAAACAGAAAGATATCTCCATCTCCAACTTCCCAGTAATGATACTCGTATCCACCCTCTTTCAAAAAAATTCCTATTAAGAATCGATCACAGAAAGTTTAACTTCTCGTCAGCGGGATCGTAACTTGGCTCCGCGTTGCTGGCGTTAACAACAATCCGGTTATGCTCTAACCACTAGTCCATCCACGTCCCCAATTAAAAAGACGCTTCAAACGTAGTTTTAAAGCACTCCGGTTTTCTCAATCCTCTAATGCTTGAAGGTACCAAAGGCTGCCGCCCCATTTTAAATGAATGGTCACATAAGATTTTAACTCTTCGTCACGGTGATATTCGAACGTGGACTCCGCGGTGCTTGAGTTTAAGCAACAAACCGATTGCTGGTTAACAACAACCGGATGAATTGAAGAGTCTACAG
>JABUQX010061606.1:32500-36162 GCA_015478945.1 Trachelipus rathkii
CTCCCCCTCCTCTCTTTCCTCCTCCTCAAACACTAACACTTTACTCTTACCTGGGTTTATTTTAAGCCCCTTTTGTCCACACATTCTCTCAAACTCCCTCACCAAATACCTCAGCCCTTCCGCGTTCTTCGCCACTAGGGCAGTATCGTCCGCAAACAGTATCATGTTCACTTCCCTTCTATCATTCCCATTCATCAATTCCACCCCCCTCCCCTCCCCCACCATTCCTCTGCAAACACTCTCCAAAAACAATTGAAAAACCACGGTGACATTACACACCCCTTGCCTCAATCCTCTCACCACCCCAAACATCTCACTCTCCCCTCCTAACACTCTCACACACATTCTACTATTCCTATAAAATGCCCTAATACCTTTACCTAATTTGCCCCCACTCATTTTCTCCTCCAACACCTCCACAATCCCTTCACTCTATCATATGCTTTCTCTAAATCTAAAAAACACCCATACACTTTCCCTTTCTTCTCTATACTTTTCTCCACAAGCATCTTTAGTGTAAACACTTGGTCCACACACCCTCTTCCCTCCCTAAATCCTCCTTGTTCTTCCCCCATTCTCCCCTCCGTTAAACCTCTCACTCTCTCAATCAGTATTCTCCCATACACTTTCCCTACCACACTTAAAAGACATATACCTCTATAATTCCCACATTCCATCCTATCCCCCTTCCCCTTATACAGGGGAACCAAACAACCATCCTCCCAATCCTGTGGTACCTCACCACTCCTCCAACATATATTAAATAACCTATACAGCCATTCCTCCACCCCTATACCTCCCTTCTGCAACATTTCCATTCTCACACCATCCAAACCTGCGGACTTCCCTTTTTTTCCTTTATTCACGGCCCTAATAATTTCCTCCATTTGTATTTCATCCTCCCCCTCCCTCCCCCATTCATTCCCCAACCTCACCTCTTGCAAATCTTCCTCCCCTCCCCCACCCACTTCATTCAATAATCCACTAAAATACTCCCCCCCCTTCCTCACCCTTTCCTCTCCTCCTATCCACTCCCCATCTCCTCCCTTAATCCTCTCCCCAACCCCTCCTTCTTCTTCCTTTTTTTATTTACTTCTTTCCAGAACATCTTACTCCCCGATTCAAAATTTTCCGTCACTTTTCTACACCACTCATCTTTTGCTCTTCTCTTCGCCCTCTCCACTGCCCTCTTTGCTTCCACTCTAACCCTTCTATATTCCTCCCAGCTTTCCCTTCTCCTATTCCCCAACCATTTCACATAGACCTCTTTTTTCCTTTTCACCAACTCTTTCACCTCCTCACCTCCTCATTCCACCATTCACTCCCTTTCCTTCTGCTTGCACCCACCCTTTTTACTCCACATACCCTTCTAGCCTCTTCACATACTGCCTCTTTAAATCTCCTCCACTCCCCCTCCACCTCCCCAATTCCTGTCCCTCTCACGTCTCTCCACCTATCCTCCATACCTCTCCTAAACTCCCTCTTACACACTATCTCCTCCAATTTTTCCACCTTTATCACTTCTACTCTCCTTTTTTCCCCTATCCCTAACCATCACCTCTCCTCCCACCCTTATCCTAGCAACCACCAAATAGTGATCCGATATCCCCCTCCCCGCCCCTCTAAATACATTTACATCTAGCAATCTGCCTCTATCCTTCCCATTTACACACACATAATCCAGTACCGCCCTCCCCCCGTTATCTCACTCTTCCATGTATACTTATGATTCTCACTTTTTTTGAACCAAGTATTCCCCACTATCATTCTTCTTTCAGCACACAACTCTAACAGACTTTCTCCATTAACATTCCTCTCCCCTACCCCAAATGGTCCTATTATTCTACCCCCTCCCTTCCCACTCCTGCATTCAAATCTCCCAATAGACAAATTTTATCATTTACCCCAAAACTTTCCCAACACTCACTCAACTCACTCCAGAATCTTTCTCTCTCCTCCTCCCTCGCTCCATTCACTGGTGCATATGCGCATACAAAAACCCACATTTCCCCCCCAAATTTCACTTTCACCCACATTATCCTGGAACTCACCTGACTACACACCCTTACCTTATCCCACACCTCTTTCTTCATAACTATTCCCACCCCTTCCCTCGCCCTCACTCTCTCATTCACCCCTGATATCACCCCCTTGTATTTTCCAAAGTCCACCTCCCTCTTTCCCTTCAACTTAGTTTCAGTTATCCCCAGCACATCCAACCTTTTTTCTTCAAACATTAACCCCACTTCCTCCCTCTTCAAATCCTCGTTTACCCCTCTCACGTTCATACATCCCACCCTAATTACCTCCCTCCTCCCCATCTTTTCCCTTCTCCTATATATACTCGCTCAGGCTGCACGCTTTGTGGGACTCCCCACCCTAGGCACTTCCCAACACCTAAGGCCACCACCCCGCTCACTAAATATACCCACAATAATACCCGTTAACACCTTATTTATCTATTTATCTATTTATCTATTTATCTATCTTATTTATCTATTAAATCCTAAATTACTTATTTAAAATTCTTTAAAATCCCCACATATACTAAAAAATTTAAATGTTTGTTAAAAATACATACACTACTCAATTTATTTATTAAAAACTTTATTTAATTATTTAAAATTCTTTAAAATCCCCCACATATACTAAGAAATTTAAATATTTGTTAAAAAATACATACACTATTTCCGAGATTACAAAACCAATTTCAAATTTTTAAAACCTTTCAGTTATTCGACAGCAATTTATACACTTTATATTATAAAAAAACATAAAACTTTTTGTAAGAACATAAAACCTTTCCACAAATTTACAACACCGGCACTTAACTCCTCCCAAATGGTCTCGACTGACGAATATTTTTAACCTAGTTTTAAGTGAGCTTGAATAAATTATCAATTCTTATCAAAGTTTTGCTTTCTTATTTTCTTTTTTGCCTTGTAAGAGTTTCTTTATATTTCGTTCCCTTTATTCACGCTTTCCTCCTAATTGAGTGATTACTCTGTTCTTTCTTCTTTACCTGTCTCCTGTATTTGTACTGTTTCTAAGTAGATAATTACTTCATATACAAATTGAGAATTATTGCAGATATAACGTTGAGTCACAGAATCATGCACAAAACCTTTATATTAATCACCAACACTAATAACTTTTCATCAGTTTTGGCCGACTAGCAGACTTTCTACGAAAGGTTGGTTACCTTAGGAGTCATCCAAATTTTTCCATTCGTCGGATCATATCACATAATTTAATTTAGGTTCACTTTCGACATTGAAGTAGCTACGAACATCATTATCATAGGCTTCCTCATATATATTCAATAGTCATCATAAACCAAACAGTAATAAAGGAGATCTCTAATGCTAGGAAACTTTTAGCAATAATGCGGAAGTCTACACCAATATAACAAAAATTTTAGCTTGTCAAACGGAGCTAAGTAGAAACACGTCCGCTCGGTACGAGCTCTGCTAGTATTTTTAATTGATATATATATATATATATATATATATATATATATATATATATGTATATATATATATATATATATATATATATATATATATATATATCCTTAGATTGAAGGTGGAAGAAAAACGCGAAAGGTTTCACGATAAATGCGAAACGGTTAAACACCCAAATCCAGATTGAACGAAGTACAG
>JABUQX010061607.1:0-27474 GCA_015478945.1 Trachelipus rathkii
GCGATAATAGGTTTATAGATGATAAACACTTAACGATAGGATATAAATACTCTAAAATGTTAAGATAGTGTTGTAATTATACTTACTTACAATGTGTTAATACATAAATATAAGTTATTTTCAGTAATATTAAATAAAGCTTCTAACCTTTAATTGGAGAGATTTGTGACGTGTAAAAGTATATCTTCATAGATTTATTTATTTATATATATATATATATATAATATTATTTTTTATATATATATATATATTTAATATATATAATATATTTTATATATAGATTATTAATTAAATATAGTATATTATATATATATATTATATATTATAATTTATATATTTAGAATTATTATTATGTATATATATATATAGATTATTTCTTTATTATATATGTTATAGTATATAGTTAATATATATAATATATTATATATTATATTATTAGTTATAGATTTAGTTATATTATAATATATATAATATATGTACATATATATATTTATATACTATATAATTATATTATTTGATATATAATATTATATATAATATATATATATATATATATATATAATATAATATATATATATAAATATATATTATATTATATATTATATTATATATTATATATATTATATTATATATAATATTATAATATTTATATAATATTATATATAATATATATTCTATATATTAATATTATATTATATTATATTATATTTTTTATATCATATATATTATATATATATATATATTATATATATATAATAATTATTAGGGAATATTTAATATATGGGTTAAAATAAACAGTGAATTTAAACGTTAATAAGTAATTTAAGAAATAAATAATAGTGCAAAAGTCTTTGCGTTAAGAGTAGGTTTAAGTCGTTATTCTGATTCCAATTTCTAAGATTTCATTGAGAAACATTTGAAGAAAGAGAAGTTCTGAAGAGATTTTAGGTGCTTTGTGAGATTAGTAGACTGATCTCTGATGAATAAATTATCTAGTTCAGAGACAGAGATTAGCTCGCATCTTCAGTTTTGGACTAGTTTCACCTACAAGTTGATGCCAGTGATATATATATATATATATATTTTATTATTATATATATTATATATAGTATATATATATTATATATATAATATATATATATATATTTTCTATATATATATATATATAATTAATGTGTTATATAAATTTATTATACTGTTGATTGGTTCCTTTAAGACTTCCGTAAGCGGTTGTTTCTTCGTATACACGCTATCGCGGCGAAGAAGCTTAAAAAGGGTGAATTATGATGAGTAGAGGGTGAATCGATAACATCAGAAGAGAAGAGAAGAGAGAAGGGAAGAGAAGAGAGAGAAAGGAGAAGGAGAGAAAGAAGAAGAGAGAGAGAGAGAAGAGAAGAGAAGAGGAAGAGAACCTGAGAAGAGAAGGAAGAAGAAGAAGAAGAGAGAAGAGAGAAGAGAGAAGGGAGAGAGAAGGAGAAGAGAGAAGGAGAAGAGAGAAGAGGAGAAGAGAAGAATGTAGAGATGAGAGGGGAAGAGAGGAAGAGAAGAGAACTGGGAGAAGGAGTAACAGAAAGGGACAATGTTAGAGTTGTTATGGATAAGAACGTGTTCAGGTTTGAGATTGAAAGATTGTGCGAAAAATGGATAGGAAAAGAATTATGAGCAGCGTGATGCAGAGAAGGAAGAAGTGATGGAGGAATTATGAATTAAGGGAGAGAATTGAAATGATTGATGTATCGAGAGGTTTGGGGGTTGTAGATGATTGTAAAATCAGGGGAGGTAGTATTAATATATTTATTGTTATTTAATAATGTTTTATAGTATTTAGTGTTTAGTAGAATTTAGATGGTTTATAAAGACTTTCAGTCGTAATTTAGCGGTGTTTTACTTCGACTACAATATAGTATAATTATATAATATATATATGATATATATATATATATATATATATAGTATATATATATATATATCTATATATGGCTGAAGTATATATGAATATATATATATAATTATATAATATATTATATATTATATTATATATATGATATAGTATATATATATATAATAATTTATAATATATATAAATGGCCTTATATATTATTTATATATATATATTATATAGTCATATATTTATATATATATTTATTATTTTTATATATATATATGGGCCTGGTTTCGTCTAATATTTTTTCGATATTTTTCGATAATATCGGGAATATTTTTATTTATAATTTAACAGTTGTTATTTTTTTTAAATAATTCTTTTGATATGTTGTCCATTTGCTGTCTTTTTTCATCTTTTTTATAAGTCTATTTTGAAATTTATTTTAAATAATAAAGTAAATTTATATTAATTATTATTCAAATCATTAATATAGATTACAAAAAGTTTCATATATAATTTATTTTGTTGTGCTGAGTTTAAACCAATATCAAGATTGTTCAATCAATTCTGTAATTAAAACCCAATGCTACCTAAGGTATTTCTGCTGTTACCATTTTTTTTATACAAGGTACGCCACAGATTATTTTCCTTAGTTTATGAGCTCCATTTCCAGGGTTGACAAAGTTTGTAGAATTGTTAACAGGGATATGTCGATATTCCATTTTTGGAATCTTGTCGATATCCTTATATGCAGATATTATTTTAATGTTTCTGATTCGATATGCTTTCAAATTTTCTTTTAGTAGATTTTTTAATAATTTTTAAAAATAAAAAGAGATCAAGCAAAAAACCTTCTACAATCAAATATAAATATATCGAATAATGTTTAAATTTATCAATAAAATATAGATATTATGTATCGATTTAGATATAGAAGGGGGGGGTTATTGAACAGGCGCTATAGGGCTGGTTCGTATACCCCCCCTTCGATATTTTAATGATATAAATAAAGATGTATACTTTATTATTTGCTAAAATGTTATTTTTTAATAATTTTTTGATAAAATGTGAAGTCATGAATATTTTTTAATTAATTTAATGATCTATTTAAGTTATTTAATGAAGATTAATAAAAGTACATTTCAAGTTTCCAGAATAAATAATAAAGAATACTACAATGAAAGTATCAAATATCTTTATTTTGTTGGCCTGGCGTGCTTGCATGAACCCTTTTGTTCAACTCTCCCTGCAATTCATTAACAAATAAGCTACCAGTAAATTCTAGCTTTTCACTTCCTTTTTTAATTGCGTGTTTTCGCGTAAACCATAATGATCAATCTTCTAGTATGAGCTCCATTCCAGGCTGACAAGTTTGTAGAATGGTTTACAGGGATTGTGATATATCATTTTTGGAATCTTGTCGATATCCAATATGCAGCCCACGAGTCAGATTATTAATGTTTTTGCTTCGATATGCTTCTCAATTTCTTTTAGTAGACTTTTAATAATTTTTAAAAATAAAAAATATAGTAAGTAATCACAAATTTATCAATATTATAAAAAAATCGATAATGTTTTTTTATATAAATATGATATTTAAACAATTATTTAATGGGGGGGGGTTTTACGAAGCCAGGCCTATTTATATATATATTATATATAATATTATAATACTATATATATAAATATATAATATATTATTATATATTATTTATATATATATATATATTATATTATTATATATATATATTATAATAATATTAGGAACTTGTCTTTACGGATGTTAGCCGATATATAGATTGAGCGTCAGTTGCCAATATATATATATTTTTTTAACTAAGGAATACCCAGATTAAATGCAAAGTGGAAGAGTCAGGGTCTTCGACCTCAGCAGGGGACCGACGGGGGGACAAATCCCTCTGTCCCATACGTCGGCCGAGCCCTTAAAAAAATAACCATTTCTGGAGCATGGATAAAAAAACACCTTTTGGCAAGTCTTGCGCTCCTTATATTGGAGTTTTAGCTAACACGTGACACTGCAGGGTCCACGAGTAGTGTTCGGCGAAATTTTTCGATATCATGTCATTTTATGTAACATCCTTTTAGAGTAAATATAGTATATATATAATATATATATATATATTATATATATATAATATATATATATTTATATATATATATATATTTATATATATATTATATATAATTGTGAGACCGATACCATGGTATGTATGGTACGGGAATTTTGTGAGTTAGCGTATAGGTATCGGTAGTCGGTAGGATGGTAAATTTTGCCTGATACTTTAACAGATACGACACATTTTGGTCTTTAATTGATTTTATATATATTATATATCTATATATATATATATATATAATTAAATATATATATATATAATATATATATATATATAATTATTATATATATATATAATAACTATATTATATATAATACTATATATATATATATAATATATATTTATATATATTTTCACGTGCATGTCCCGCATTGCTGAGGAGTGGTGTTACTGTTGATAAGGTTTTGAGCTTTATAAAGCCATTACGAAGCTAGATTGAATAGAAGGAGTTTTCAGCACAATTGCTATAGACGAAGAGAATTAAAATTTTCATTGATTCGAATACGATGTAGGGGTATTCACCTTTTCTAGAATTAGTTTAAATTTTTCTTTTTTAATTTTGCATTATATTATATATATATATATATATATTTAAATATATATTATATATAATATATATATAATATATATTATATATTATAATTATATAATAATATATATATTATATTTACGCCTTTGTCCTGATAGTTTCCCTAACTATTGTCTATGTATGTTTCTTAGGATGTTTCGTTTTTTGCCATTGTGCTTACGAACGTAAGAAATGCTCAATTTGCGTTCGGTTTCTTAACCGCAAATGTAAAAAGCTACCAACGTAAGGAATTCCTAATTCTTAAGGTTGCTATTTCCGGGATTGCGGAATTTAACACGTTCTTACAGAAATGTGTAAACAAAAAAAAAAGACGGAGTGGTAGGCCTTTGAAATTGATCATCATTAATAAGGCTTTCAATATGCTATAGCTTCTTCCAAATCGTTAAACTCCATCACAATAGTTTATCAATTATTTGTATATAAACCATTTGTTATTAGTTTTATTTCTGTTTATCCGAAATCGACGACATCCTAACAGCTGATTTCAGTTGTTTGCAAAATAAAACTCGTAAGAAATCGTGTTCGTTTTTTGCACGAATCAGGCCAATTAGTAGGAATGGGTGCAAAGAAGTTCTTATGGATATTAGTGTTAGGTTTAGGTGTTTTATATAAAAAGGATTCCTAATTTTTAAGTTTTCACTTTAAAAAATTTTTGAGAATGGATAATTTTCAAGAGATATACGGTGCCTATGAGGTCATAGTGATCTCTGACAGTAAATTCTCTGTGGTTGAGGAGTTTGGGAGATTAGTTTCGAAGGAAATGACATGGCGTTTGAGATCGCATCTTTAGTTGCAGGAAGTTTGACCTACATAGTCGATTTTACCAGTCGGCGCATTTATATTTGTAAACGAGTTGTGACCTCAAGTTCATGGGGATGCTTTCTCTAGTCTAATTAAAAGAAACTGCCAATTTGAGTTGTTGTTAATAAAAGATATATAGAAACTTGCATTGTGGAAAGTTTTTGGTTAAGATATTTATAATCTGAAAGTGAAGATCATGGGAAATGGGTCCTATGTAGGGAAGCATAAACAGGAAGTTTAGAAACATCAAATGCAATAGTTTTAAAGGCTATAAATGTTTCTGAGAACGGGAAACAAGTTTTATCAAAGGTAGAGGGATAAAGGCTAAGCATGAAAATTTACGGAGAAAGGTTATTCTTCATGGAAACTTCATGAGAAAAATAACAAACTTGTGTATGCGGGACCTTAGACTTGCAATTTTATGATTAAGGAATAGAAAAAAAATTTAGGTTCAAGTAAAGTATTAAGTGGGC
Organism: Trachelipus rathkii; assembly: GCA_015478945.1. Lineage (NCBI taxonomy): Eukaryota > Metazoa > Arthropoda > Malacostraca > Isopoda > Trachelipodidae > Trachelipus > Trachelipus rathkii. The sequence goes on from JABUQX010061607.1 coordinate 5,887, forward strand.
TGCGATAGAATAGAAGTGCAGTCCACTGATACTTTACATGGGACCTAATTTCTTTAGGTCTTCTCCTTTAGCATAAATTTGTAATACAGAGCGTTGCAAAGAATGATCTTAGTAGTTCTTTTGCTTTTAATTTAGACGTTTTTCGTTTTGTCATGTCATTTGTGCTAACGCTCGAAAATGCTCAAACAGTTTTAGCACTAATTTCTGTTTAAAGTTCACCCTTTCTGGAAAGTCAGGGGGAAAATCAGTCAGGGAAGTCAGGAAACGTTTTAAGATATACTGAAAGTCAAGGAAAATTCCAAAAAGTCCGGGAAATTTTAAAATTTCAAAACATTGAAGGATGATCATGGACCAAGTTACATATTTTTTGATATATTTTTTTTGCCTTACTGTATAATTGTGGAATGAGATATGTATTTGATAAATGAATGAAAAGCGGACGAGGAATGAATCCCATAAATTACTTCTATCCTTTTCTTTTATTTTTAGTTTCAATATTACCTACTATTTCCTATCTGTCCGTAGAGGTTAGTTTTTTCAGTTCATCATTCCGATTGAAGGTGATTGTATATGGATGTGTTTTAGACTGGTATGAGTATGCAATCTATTTTATATCTTTTTCTTTTAGGGATTTTAAAATTTTTTTTTTTTTTGAGGTTTGACGAAGTGATTTGGATTTTTTGGTGAGTTGACAGACGAAAGATGTCTCCAAACAAAACATTACAAATGGTTTCTGTCAAACCAAAGATGTATTTCTAAAATGCAACTCGGCTTTTTTTTTAAATGATTTCTTTAGAAGTGAATCATTTTACGAAAGTTCCAAACGTCAGACACTTGGTTCATTCCTGTTAAGATTACAATGTCTGTATAAATTAATATGAAAGAATTCTAAGTCCAGTAAATGCTGCCACACAAAGTATTTTGTATGATTTCATGAAAAGATCAAATTGCGTGATTAAATAGGTATTGATCTTGATTTCAGACAAAATAAGCTTCATCAAAGGTTCACTTCGATGAAGTAATATCCTAAAATCAAACTTGATGCAGACTGTGCTAATTAAAATGACAGAAGATTATTAGAAAGATGTCCATGAGACAAGCCTGTGCCAAGGGCTTCATCATTGGTACTAGTATATATTTTCGTCAGCAGAAAAGGGAACAAAGATTTGCTGTCATTACTAGAGTCATTGTACGCTTATAAGCGAATACAGATTCTGTGCTGAGAAAGCAAAGCACAATACACTCTACATGCAGTGAGCTCATTATACTACGACTTTGAATTAAATTCGATATTTTTGGATTTGGTGATTGTCTTCTAGCGACTTGCGAATTTTTTCTCTATATACTTAGGAATCAATGTTATGAGAATTTGTGGCAAATTATTAAAATTCGGATGATCTTTTCACTGGAAATGGCGACGTGGAGGAGGGTTTTCTGTAAATAAGCAATTTTAGTGGAGAATCGAAGAAATATTCTGAATTTTTCAAGAAAGTGCAAATGCTTAAGATCTCATGAAGTATTATAAAGTTCCTATAACCTCAGAAAAATGTTGAGAAATGTAGAGTGCCCATAGATGATGTGAAGAACACTTCAAAGAGTCAAAACGACCAAAAGAAGATAGATATAAAGAGGTTGCAAAAATAAATTCTCTAAATAATCAATAACTTGAAGAGCAGGAAAGATTTAACGAAGCTTGATCAGAAGACGACGTGAAACTCAAAAATTAGATGCTGAGAGAAAAAGTTAACCTAATTTCCCATTTAGGAACTTTTTTGCATACAGTGGACGTGTATTCACCTAGGGCTAGGCTATTATGTAGCTTACTTTACTTTCTATAAGTACTAAATAAAATTCTGTTTACTTTTGGAAAAAAAGAAGTGCGTGGGAACGGCTAGGGAGGGTATATATAGGTGATTATAAAAAATTTTTTTTTTAAATTCATCTATGATGAATATTTTTAAGTAAATTTGTCAAAATTTAATGTATGAACTGAGTAATAGGCTGCAAGTAATGATTAATAGATATTTCATAACGCCAATAACGAACACGCTGGTCGAGAAGTCAGGGAAATTCAAATTAATTTCAGTGTGAACCTGTGTTAAACGACGCGATCGTGCTGCGTCTTTCATCAGTGGCATCCATCTCCCTGGCATAACTTTTGAATTGCTCTTCATTCCGAATTTTCCGACCTGTTTCCATTCTACTTTTTCTGAGTCCAAGCACATGTGGTTCACACATTGACTTCAGGCCGCTCCTTTACTATGCACGACGTACTTGTTCTCGACAAAATTCAAGCTGTCAGCTTGAGTTAATTCCCTTCTTCAATTAAGGTTATTGTCTTCTAAATCTCGATAATGCTTTCCCTTGACCTTGTTCTCAACAAATGGTGATATGCGTCCACTGAGCGAATTATAATAGTCGATAGATACCAATTCTCAACTTCAGGATTTGCCCGCTTATTCTATTCGGATAGACCTATTTCTAAATGACTGTTAAAGCTATATCATGATCCCTGTCCACCTGCCGTTCATGAAACTGCCGTTAGAATCCTTCGCCTTTTTGAAGTTTCTCCGTACTCCTTTTGGCTCCGGAATGCTTGCACATCCGTCATTCTAGCGTTTCATTGACTCGGGCCTCCACGGACTGTCCTTCGTATTCGCCTACATCGATGATCTGCTCATAGCCGGTTCTTCTCCAGAAGAACACCTCTCTCATCCCCGCCAAGTATTCACAAGGTTAGTTGAATACGGCATACGTGCTAACACTCTTAAATATATTTTCGGAGTCTCTTCACTAACCTTCCTCGGCCACACCATTTCTTCCGAGGGTGTCCGTCCCCTCGACGATCGTGTCTCTTCCATCCGTTCTTTTCCCATGCCTCAAAAGCAACGTCAACTCCGGAGATTCTTGGGTATGGTGAATTTTTACCATCGCTTCATTTCTTCGGCAGCAGACATTCTTCGTCCTTTCAACGCGCTTCTCAAGCCTTCTAAAAAGAGATCATCAACCTCCATGTCCGTCGACTGGACTGATGAGGCCCGTCTTGCTTTTACCTTCATCAAAGAAGCTCTGGCTTCTTCCGTCCTCCTCATTTTTTCTTCCACCTCTGAACCGACCCGCATTCACACTGATGCATCGGACTTCGCAGAGTGTGCTGTCCTGCAACAGTTTCTGGAGGATGAATGGCGTCTCATAGCTTTCTTCTCAAAAAAACTTCAACCTGAAGAGGTTAGGTAGGGTGCCTTATGGAGAGAATTGCTTGTCATTTACCTCGCTATCAGACACTTCCGTTACTTCATCGAAGGTCGAGAATTCCATGTCTTAACGGACCACCAGCCCATCACTCACGCAATCACTGCTTCTACAGTTAAGCAATCCCCACGTGAAGCACGATACCTTGAATTCATAACCCAGTTTACCACCGATATCCGTCACGTAAAAGGTGCCGAGAACATTCCTGCAGACGCCCTTTCCCGTATCAGCGGTATATCTCCTCTTCCTTCGCTCAATTACGAGGAGACGTCTCGTCTACAACAGCTGAAACAATACACATTCCCAGCTCACTCTACTTTTGACATTCAAAGTGTGGAAGTGTTTGGTTTTCCCTTCTCCTCTTATGTGACATGACATCCAGATTGCCCCACCCAGTCGTACCAACTCAAATGCGCCGCCTTATCTTTAACACCATTCATATCATCTCGCATCCCGGTGTTTAAAGGTTCGCAAGTTCAGATTGGCAAACACTTCGTTTGGTCATCTCTTCTCCAGGACGTTAAACTTTGGACTAAGCAGTGCCTTAGTTGCCAACGGTCAAAAGTTCACAACCACACAACTGCTCCTGTCGAACAATTTCTTCCTCCGGGACAACGCTTTGATCAAGTCCACGTCGACTTAGTTGGTCCTGCTGCTACTTCCAACCTTTCTGTTTATGTCAATCTCGTTTGAAAATGTTTCTTACTTAAATCTTTGCATATAGGCTGAAAATGTCTAGAAACCGTTTACCGTCAACTGACCGCGTATTTATATCGAGATACGCCGGAGTTTTGACTCACTTTTGTCTCTTGCCTGTGTACGTGCCAGTTGCCTGCTCTCAACGTGATTTACAGGGACTTTTTTCGAATGGATTGCATTTAGCGGTGTTTGTGCATTTTTTCTCATTCATTCCTCACACCTTACGCATTGTGAGATTTTTTGTAGCATGCTTATTTTTTACTAAAGTTAGATTTATGAACTTTATGCCTCGTATTTTTGTGAAGCCTCATTTATGACCTTTTGACCTCAGTAAAGTCTTTATATATATAGCATATATATATATTATATATGTTATATATATATATATATATATATATAGTATATATATATATATATATATATATATATATAGTATATATATATATATATATATATATATATATATATAAATATATATATATATATATATATATATATATATATATATATATATATATATATATATATATATATATATATATATATATATATATATATATATATATATATATATATATATAAAACAAGCCTCTAGAAGAGCCACAATCCATATCTCAAAAACTACAACAGCTACCGGGAAAAAGGAATACATTGCTGGAATCCTGGCAAAATTTTACCGAGAAACTGTAAAAAAAAAAAAAAAAAAAAAAATAAGTAGAAATCATATCTCAAAAATGAGAAAAAATATGGAAAAGGAATACAATTTTTGAATCCTTTTAAAATTTTGTTAGGAAATGTAAAAAAGAAAAAAAAAAATTAAACAAAAATTGGCTATTTTTTTTGGGGGGGTGCTGGGACATAGTATATATATATATATATTATTTGTAAAGGTATTACACGGCAATTTAGGGGGCTCGAGCCAACGGGGAACACAGGGGGGGACGTTTTCCATACCCCGTAGGGGAGGGGCGGAGGAACCCCCGCGACACCCAAATACCAAAGAGCGGGGGTTCCGGAGACCCTCCCCGGAGGGGGGGAATTAGTCCTACCCCGTAGTTCCCCGGAAGGCCGAGAGACCCCGACTCCTGCCATCGGTGCGGTATACCCTTGGGGTATTCTTTAGTTAAAAAAAAAATTTAATAGAGTCTATTTATTTTAACGAGTAACCAATAAAAGGTCTCTAAATAGGCTCTCTAATCATATTACTATAATTATTAACAATAATTTTTTTTTATTTTTTTATTTTTTACATTTTCCCTATCTAAAATTTTACCAGGATTCCAAAAATGTATTCCTTTTCGCTGTAGCTATTGTAGTTTTTTTGAGATATAATTTTTTTTTTTTTATTTTTTTTTTTTTTTTTTTACATTTTCCGCACTAAAATTGAACCAGCATTCCAGCAATGTATTCCTTTTCCCGGTAGCTGTTGTAGTTTTTGAGATATGGATTGTGGCTTTTCTAGAGGCTGACCATATATATATATATATATATATATATATATATATATATATATATATATATATATATATATGCTATATATATATATATATATATATATATATATATATATATATATATATTATATTTATATATATATAAATATATTTTTTTTTTTTATATATATATTAAATATATATATATATATATATATATATATATATATATATATATATATATATATATATATATATATATATATATATATATATATATTTATATATTTTTATATATAATTATTAATATATATATATATATATATATATATATATATATATATATATATATATATATATATATATATATAGTATATATATATATATATATTTATTTATTTATATAATTATTATTATTATTATTATTATTATTATTATTATTATTATTATTATTATTATTATTATTATTATTATTATTATTATTATTATTATTATTATCCCCCTCACGAAGGTGGCCTCGTTGCCGTCGAGAGGGGGCACAGACACTTTTGTGTCTGCGAAGTGCCACTTTCTTTCTTTTTGTTATATTTTCCCCCTTTTTGTTGTTCCCCTCCTTTCCATTTATGTTCTTTGTTTCTTATTATTATTATTATTATTATTATTATTATTATTATTATTATTATTATTATTATTATTATTATTATTATTATTATTATTATTATTTATTATTATTATTATTATTATTATTATTATTATTATTATTATTATTATTATTATTATTATTATTATTATTATTATTATTATTATTATTATTATTATTATTATTATTATTATTATTATTATTATTATTATTATTATTTTTTTTTTTTTTTTTTTTTTTTTTTTTTTTTTTATTGTTCTTATCCTGTTCATTTTGCCCGTCCCTTCCCCTGTTTATATCCCTTCTCCTCGGTTTCTGTACATACTACCCTACGTATTCTTGATCTCTCTTCTGAGGGTCTCCCCATTCCCCTGATTCCTGGTGGCTACCGGGCTGTTGTCTCTGTGTGTGTCATGGGTCCATCTTGCCCTCCTTCCTACGTGGGTGAGGGTACAGGTTAAAAACCGGTTGGCCTTTCTCCGGGCCGCCTATTGTAGGGGTCCCGAACCTTGCCTAACCAGTGAGGAGGCTGTCCTGCACTTGGGCGCATAATCTTGGTGCAGGGCTTTTATTTTCCATCTGAGGGACTGGACGCGGGGTTCCGGGGAGCTCTTCAGAGGCCACACCCATGGCCCACCCTACGGGGTGGGGTTTCTAGGTGGGAGGCGTTATGCTCTGGGCCTATGGTGGGCGCGGTTGATGTGGCTACGCTCCTGGGATTTATGCTTTTATTCATCATTTGTGTTTTTGTATTTGTTTTTTTTTTATTGCGGAGATGATGTTTTCCAGGAGTATTTATTTCTTATGGGTAAAGCTAAAAAGAAGATAAACGTTTTTAAGAAAGGCGGTAATCACCATCTGTCGGGCCCCCAACCCGACCCCTCCCTGGCTGTTTCCAGACCAGCGACCAGTAGGGGCTTTGATGCCCTTGTTGATGAAATGGTTGGTACTGCACCACCAACCCAAATGGTCCTCCATTCCGGTCCCGTTTCAGGGACTGCCCCGTCTAGACCAGGTGAGGCTGTTGTGGCCTCTCATAATGCCCTTATCTCTCAAGCCTTACGTCAGCCATCTCAGGGGCCCCTGCGTCAGAATCCACCACCACCGACGATCGCTTTCTCCGACCCCCCTCCAGGGGTCCCGGGTCTTGATTCCTACCCGCTTTATTTTTATTTACATTCGACGTCATCTCGTCCCCTGACTTCTGTGAGCCAGCTCATCCTTAGCGATGCTTTGGAAGCTGCTCTTCAAACTACTGAGCCACAGGCTACGCCAATGAGGAACGGTTCCCTCTTGGTTCGTGCTGCCTCTCGTACCCAGAGCAACGTCCTTGCTTCCCTATCCCACCTGGGGAAGATTCCCGTCCTTTCTAAACCTGACGATGTCCGTAACACGTCGAAGGGTACCATATATGCGCCGGAGTTCTGTTCCGATGCTTCGAATGACATCCTTACTCACTTACAGAATCACCACGTGCCTATCACCGACGTTTATCGGTTCCCTCCACGTAAGGAGAACCCCTCAACGACGAACCCTCGTCTGTTACTTACCTTCTCTGTGCCTTTCCCTCCATCCAAGGTAAAACTTGGTTTTACCATGCACACGGTTCGGACTTATGTGCCCTTCCCGAGAAGATGTTTCAAGTGCCATAAATTTGGTCACCCCCAGAAATATTGTCGGTCTCCCCAGCCCATATGTCCGACATGTGGCAGTTCTCTCCACCCGAACTGTGACAAAGATCCTCCATGTTGTCCTAACTGCAAGGGGCCACACCCAGCCTCCTCTGTCCACTGCCCCTTTTTTGCCTTGGAGAAGGAAATCCTGGAGCAGTGCGCCATTCATAAGTATGACCGTCGAGAGGCTACCCGCCGGGCGAAGGAGAAGCTGGCTCATCTTCCTCTTTCTTATGCTGCTGCAACGTCCACTCCATCTGCGATTGCCTCTACCGTTGCCCATCGCCCCCGTGCGTTGTGTCCGGAACTTGTTCCGCTTTCACGTTCGACCATTCGGCCTTCCGTGCCGGTTACCGGATCACCTGCTTCGGTGGTTCCTGTGGCTCTGGACAATTGTCCTCCCAACTCTCCCAAAATGGTCCGCCGGACCACTCGTCGTTCTTCGCCGACACACACGACCCTCTCTCATGCTCCTCTCCTTGTAGAGGTCCATGCTGCTCCCAAGGGGATATCTGATTTTGCGACATGTTCCGCTTCTGAGGTCGATGGCAAACGTCCATGTGCCTCGTCGGAGCCTACCTGTACCGTCTCCCGGAAACGCCCTGCTTCTGTTTCGCCGGGGAAACACAAAAGTCCCTCTTATCATTGCGAGTCCGTCCATGGTGGATCTTCCGCACTTCCCGCCATATTGTCGGGCCGCGGACTTCTTAAAGCAGAAGCGATCCTGCTTCTGCAATGGGGGACCTGGGTTCCTGTACTGCCTAAACTGGGCTCGCCGCGCTGAAAAACTTATTTGCAGGCTCCCGCCAGTGGTCCGCCCTCTGCCGGTTCTGTTGATTTGCTACTTACACCGCCTAAGCCTCGCTTCGCTTCTGCGTATTATTCCAGCGACTCTGAAACTTTTCTCGGACACCTCACGATGGACTCTTCGGACTACTCTTCTTCCGTGGGTGTGTCACGTGCTGACACTGTTGTCCCGCCCAAGGGGAGGTCCGAGGAGGTATCGATTGACACCTCGCCCGCTCGCAGTCTTCCTTCGGGTAGACGTGGCGCCGCTTCGATGCGTGTTGAGGGTGGGTTGGCTGCTGGTGGACGCAGGAGGATGGAGGAGTCTTCCCTTCCTGCCTCTTCCCCTCCACCCCCTTTGACTTCGTGACCCTTCGATCACGGACCGCTTCCGAGATTTTGACTGCGGACGCCATACACTCGTCTTCCGATGTGTCTCTTCTCACTCCCGCCGACACCATTCCTACTTGTCCTCCTCTTCCATCTTCCCCAGCCTCTGTTAGGGCACCTCCTGGCAGGACACGTCCCCCTTCCCAGCCTGCTAAGAAGTCTGGCAGGGGTGCGTCTGAGGGGAGGAATGTTCGAAATGTGGAGTGTGACTTGGCGCGCCTCTTTGGCGAGCCCTCTCCTGATGTGCCCAGGAACCCCTCTCGTAAACAGGGGGGTCCACACATATCCCTGCTGCGTGATCTTCCTCTCCCTCCGGGGTTTGAGGTTTCTGTCGGTGGGTCGTCCGACGGCTCACGGGACCATCCGACTTTATCCTCTGAGATGACTGCCACATCCCACAACATCGTGACTATTGTCACGGATCGTCCTGACCATTGATTGTTTCCCGTTTATGGCACGTTTCATCCAATTTCCCCTTATTTCCCGCGGATACTTTGCTAACTACGAAGAACTAAAGAGATTACTTGTCAATCATCAGCCCTTGGCTGTTTGTTTACAGGATTTGCAACTTCGTGACCGCTCTTTGGTATTACCTTCAATCGTGGAGCCAGCGACAGAGGTGGGGCAGCGATCCTGCTTCACGAGTCTGTCCCATTTACTCCCATTCCCCTCTCCACTCCACTGCATGCCGTTGCAGCTCGTATCCATCTTGACGCGCCGCTTACGCTGTGCTCAGTGTACCTGGCGCCCAGCTGTAAATATACCAAGAAGGACCTCGTCGATTTTTTCACGAGTCTCCCACCGCCCATGTTGGTCCTCGGTGACTTTAACCTTCGCCATCCTTTGTGGGGTGACTCTGTTACGTCCCCCAATGCCGATTGGTTATTGAGTATTTTGCAGGATTTTTCATTGGGATGTCTCAACACGGGCCTTCCCACCTTTGAACGTTTTGATACTGGCACTTCTTCCTGTGTTGACATCTCGTTGTGCTCCATCTCGTCTTTAGATTGTTTTGGGTGGGAAAGGTCGTCTTTTCTCTGTGGTAGTGACCACTACCCTATCGTGATACCATCCTTCGGCCCCAGTCCGCAGCTACCACCTTATTCTGGCTGGCGCTATGACAGAGCGGACTGGTCTTCCTTTCATCAGGCCACTTACATTCCCATCTTTCCTGCAACTAACGTGTTCCCGTCGCCGGCGGATGCTTTCACCTACTTTCAGGAAGTAATCCTTCGGGCGGCAACGGAGCATATACCCCGTTCATCTGGGACCCGGAAATCAACAACCCCCTGGTGGAACCAGGAGTGTGCTCGGGCTAATCGTGAAAAGCGTAAGTTGTATAAGCTGTATAAACAGACTCCCACACCTTCCAACTTGATTCTGTTTAAGGCTTCGGCGGCCCGCTCCCGGTGTATTAATCGCCGTACGCGGAAACAGTTTTTTCGCACATACGCTTCCACCGTTAATTCTTCTACGCCTGTATCATCGGTCCATAAAAAGGTGCGGAAAATTTCACGAAAACACCATGCAGATCCGCCTATTATCCTCGTTTACGGCCCGCAAACCTCTGATGTCATCTCTGCTCCCGGGGTCGTGGCGGACGAGTTAGGTTATCACTTCGCGTCCTGCTCCAGCGGCTCCCGGTATCCTGAACCTTTTCGCTCTGACCGCCTGCGGGTGGGGTTTCCGGATTTTTCTGTTCCACCTGGTACAGACCTTCCGTACAACAGGTTGTTCACCGGAGCAGAGTTCCTGGACGCCCTCAAACTTTGCAAGGATGGAGCGCCTGGCCCTGACGGCATCTCCTTCCAGATGCTCCGGCATGCTCATCCTTCTGCCACTGCCTTCCTTCTCGGCTTATACAATAGAATATGGGTGGAGGGGGTCTTCCCTCCCGTCTGGTCTACTGCATATATTGTCCCCATTCCCAAACCTGGAAAGGATCCGACTTCTTCCGATAACCATCGCCCTATTTCATTGACCTGCAATACCTGTAAGCTCATGGAGAGATTGGTGGCTTCCCGTCTTGTTCCCACGTTGGAGCAACTCCATAACTCCATGCATTTTCCGACTACCAATTTGGTTTTCGTCGCCATCGCTCTACCCAGGATCCTCTCCTTCGGTTGGATCACGACGTTCGTGAGTCATTTGCTTCCAACAAAATGACCTTGGCCGTTTTCTTTGACCTCGAAAAGGCGTATGATAGCACGTGGAGGTTGGGGGTTTTGCGGAGCCTCCATTCCTTGGGCCTTAGGGGGCAACTTCCCCTCTTCCTTCAGTTATTGATGTCGATCGTTCGTTTCAGGTCCGTTGTGGTACCACGCTGTCGAGGCGTTTTGTCCTGGACGAAGGGGTGCCGCAGGGCAGTGTACTGAGCGTGTTGCTTTTCGCAATAGGTTTCAATGGTGTTGTCGATTCCATCCCGACCTCGGTGCGCTGCTCCATCTATGTTGACGATCTTGCCCTGTACATCTCTGGAGCTAAACTTCCTTGCATGGTGCGTCAACTTCAGCTCGCCATCGATAGTGTTTCCTCCTGGTGTTCTGCGCGTGGCTTTACATTCTCCATTTCAATCGCTTCCTATATTACGCCTCTATGGCTCCCCTATCCGTGTGGAGCCGACGGTGAGGTTCCTGGGTCTGCTGCTCGATGAGCGCCTCACGTACCTTCCTCATATTACTCTCCTCAAAGCTAATTGCCGCCGTTCCTTGGATCTCTTACGGCACCTCACCTCCAAGACTTGGGTGCGGACAGAAATCATGCTCCACCCTTTACAACATGCTGGCGGGCCAAACTAGACTGCGGCAGCCAGCGGCTGGGTGCAGGGCACTGACCCAGTCCTCCTACCTCCGTCTTCTGACCCATCTGGACCGAGCGTCTGCGAAATCTCCGGCCACGTGTGGAGTTGTTCTGTTCTCCTCGAGGGTTTCGAAGGTGGAGGCCCAGGTGAAGCTCCCTATCCGCGTAGGGGAAAGCAGCTCATGTGCTCCCTGTTCATCCGTCCGGAGGGATAGCTCATGTGCTCACTGTTCATCCGTATTACAACCCTTCTTATTGGCCATTTGCTGGGGTTGTTACTTCCATCTTTGCTTTCCTCGACCTTCCTCAGCGAGCGGTCATGCACTATGATTTCTCCTCTACCCATTCACTTTGGGTTTATCCGCCTCCAGCTCTCTGCAATGGGATCCAGTCTTTGAGTAAGTCGGAGGCACACCCGGTGCAGTTGAGGGATTCCTTTTTGTCTCACGCGGAGGTCCATAGTGACTCTATAGCGGTTTACACCGATGGTTCCAAGACGGAGGGGGGGTGGGAGCTTCAGCTGTGTTTCCGGACATCTCTGTATCTCACACCCTTCCACCGTATTTGTCTGTTTTTTCAGCTGAGCTAATAGCGATGTCCATGGCGGTGAACCGGATCAGTACCTTCACCCGTGGGGGTAACTATACCATCTTTTCCGATTCTCGGAGCGCCCTCCAGGCGTTGCTTGACCGGTCGACCCGTAACCCTTTGGTCTGTGCCATTCAACGGTCCCTCTGCTTGTTGCCTGCGCGGAGCCACAACATTGGGTTTCTGTTGGGTTCCCTCCCATGTGGGTGTTCCTGGTAACGAACGGGCCGATGGGGTGGCCAAACAGGCGGCTATACACGGGGTGTCGTGTGCCCAATACCTTCCTCCTGCTGTGCGCCTGGGCCATTTCCCTGCTACAGATTTCTCCATCTCTTTGCGTCGGGGCTTCCTCTCTGGCTGGCAGTCATGTTGGGCGGAGGATGCTCGTGGCGCCAAACTTCGGAACGTCAAACCCGTCCTTGGCCGGTGGTCTTCATCTAGCAGGAGGAGTCGCCTCCTGGAGGTGGTCCTGGCTCGTTTGCGTCTGGGCCATACCAATCTCACCCATGGATTTCTTATGTCGCGGGGGGTTCCCCCGACCTGCCCGTTTTGCTCCTCCAATTGTCCTCTCACAGTCGTTCATATCTTTGTGAATTGCGTGGCCATCTCGACCCTTAGAAGCAAGTTCTTCCCTGATGTGCTAACTATACCTCTTCAGCACATCTTATCCGAATCATCTCACTTTCGTAGTGATCGCGTTTTTGCCTTCCTATTGGAACTGAACATCTTGTATAAGATCTAACCATCTCAGCTTTGTTCCTCTTCCGTTCCGTTAGGGATTTCCCCTGTCGTTAGTTTACTAACACGGTATAGCCGCATTCTTGTGTGCTGTGGAGGTCCTGTACATCCACAAAAAAAAAAAATTATTATTATTATTATCTTCCTTTTTTCTTCCTCCCCCAAGACTGGGGGTAAGGTGCGTGACATGCATCGGAAAAGAAGAGTAGTAGAAGAATGTGACAAGTCGAAAAAAAAAAAGCCCAGCCTCTATACCTATTAGTGAGAACTCGTCGCAGTCAGAAAATCCACCTTAAAGCTTCACGGGACCGCGACGGACCCTCACTATGGCATCTCGTCAATGTGGGGTTCATCCCTTGGCCCAGGTGGGCCACAACCATACCCCCTCACAAAATCCTCCATTCACTCCTATTATGCACCTTTTTCTTCTCGCCTCTGCCAACCTCACACCTCTCTCCTTCAGACATTCGTTCACTGACTCAATCCACTTTTTCTTCGGTCTCCCAGCAGGTCGATTCCCAACACACTCACCACTATACATCCGCTTAACCAACCGACTGTCATTCATCCTTTCCATATGACCAAACCATCTCAACGTACTTTCATTTATTCTCCCATTTACCCCTTTCTTCACACCACATAACTCTCTAATACGTTCATTCCTCATTTTATCAATTCTTTTCACACCTAACACGCCCCTAAGATTGTTGAACTTTAGATCTATACCTCTTATTCCAGACCATAGTCTCACTACTATACATTAACACAGGTAACAACATACCCTCATGTAAGACCCTAGCGCACTCAAGACTTAGTCCCTTTACATCCACCAGCCACCTTCCTGCCATTCACAACTTCCTACTACACTCTGCATCATCCGTTCCCTTTTCATCCAACATATATCCTAAATATTTAAACTCAGACACTTGTTCCAGCTGCTCACCATCTAACATAACTTCACACCGAGGACTGTCCTCACTTACAACCATAACCTTACTCTTATCTACGTTTACTTTCAAACCCCTCCTTTTACACACCCTGCCAAATTTCTCTACCAATCCTCTCAAACTCTCTTCAGATTCACCACACAAAACCAAATCATCCGCATATAATAGGTAGGGCACCCTCCACTCACCTCCATTCTCCATCATTCTAACACCATTTCCTGCCACCCCCATCTCTAATTCTTTCATAACCCCATCCATATACAAATTGAATAACCAAGGGGACATAACACATCCCTGCCTCACTCCGCTATTAATATTAAACCAATCACTTTTGACACCATTTATTCTAACACACGCTTCACTATCGTCATACATACTTTTGATTCCATTCAGAAGCCTACCACCAACACCATACATTACTAACACCTACCATAGGGCTTCCCTATTAATCCTATCATACGCCTGTTGCAAATCCATAAAACCTAAATACAATTTATTCTTCTTCTCCCTCATTTTCTCAGTCATTTGTTTCAATGTAAAGATTTGATCCACACACCCTCTACCACTCCTAAACGCACCTTGTTCTTCACCAATCAGTCCTTCAGTCACTCGACGCACTCTTTCGACCAAAAATACCAGCATATATCTTCCCTACAACACTCAATAAACTAATTCCCCTATAATTCCTACAGTTCCCCTTATCTCCTTTACCCTTATATAAGGGTACTATTACTGCTCTCCTCCAATCCTCGGAACTATACCCTCCATAAACGCTTTATTACACAACTTCCAAATCCAATCAATCACCATCTCGCCTCCGTTCTTGATCATTTCACCAGTAATTTCATCTATACCTGCAGATTTACCATTCTTCAACTTTCTCACTCTACCCATTACCTCCTCCTTACTAATGACCTCATCCCAAAAATATCTATTCCTTCTTGCACTATCAAACCCACACACATTCACTATCACCTCTTCATTACTGTTAATATTATACAGATTCTCGAAGTGTTCTTTCCACACTCCCCTCACATCCATTTCATCAGTTACAAAAGCACCATCCCTATTCATTATTCTAAGCAGGTTCCCCTATTCTCATTCTTAACCTTTCGCGCTTCCTTCCAGAAGAGCTCCTATTCCCCTGTAAGTCCCCATTCATCCTTATTCCAAACTGTTCATTTACCTCTTCTTTTTTCCTACGTATGCACCTTTTAGTATTCCTTTTTTCCCTCCTTATATACTTCCAAACATTATTTTCGAGACTCTCAACATTAACTTTTAGTAGTCTCTGCTGACGACGTTCTTTTTTACTTTTAACTGCTTGTATCACCTCTTCATTCCACCACTCGTTAACATTCTTACCTCCTACTTTAGCACATCCACATACTTTCTTTGCACTACTAACAATTGTTTCCTTCATAGGATGATTGGGGACTTACAAGGGAATAGGAAGCTTTTCTGGAAGGAAGCGCGAAAGGTTAAGAATGAGAATAAGGGGAACCTGCTTAGAATAATGAATAGGGATGGTGCTTTTGTAACTGATGAAATGGATGTGAGGGGAGTGTGGAAAGAACACTTCGAAATCTGCATAATATTGGCAGTAATGAAGAGGTGATAGTGAATGTGTGTGGGGTTTGATGGTGCAAGAAGGAATAGGTATTTTGGGGATGAGGTTATTAGCAAGGAGAAGGTAAGGTGGATGAGAAAGTTGAAGAATGGTAAATTCGCAAGATATAGATGAAATTACTGGTGAAATGATAAAGAACGGAGGAGGCGAGATGGTGATTGATTGATTTGGATTTGGTTATAAAGCGTTTATGGAGGGTATAGTTCCAAGGGATTGGAAGAGAGCAGTAATAGTACCCTTATATAAGGGTAAGGGAGATAAGGGGAACTGTAGAAATTATAGGGAAATTAGTTTATTGAGTGTTGTATGGAAGATATATGCTGGTATTTTGATTGAAAGAGTGCGTCGAGTGACTGAAGGACTGATTGGTGAAGAACAAGGTGCGTTTAGAGTGGTAGAGGATGTGTGATCAAATCTACATTGAAACAAATGATTGAGAAAATGAGGAAGAAGAATAAATTGTATTTAGGTTTTATGGATTTGCAACAGGCGTATGATAGGGTTAATAGGGAAGCTCTATGGCAGGTGTTAGTGATATATGGTGTTGGTGGTAGGTTTCTGAATGGAATCAAAAGTATATATGATAATAGTGAAGCGTGTGTAAGAATTAATGGAGTTGAAAGTGATTGGTTTAATATTAATAGCGCAATAAGACAGGGATGTATTATGTCCCCTTGGTTTTTCAGTTTCTATATGAATGGATTTATGAAAGAATTAGAGGTATTGGATGACAGGGGAAGGTGTTAGAATGATGGAGAATGGAAGAGAGTGGAGGTGCCTTACCTATTATATGCGGATGATTTGTTTTGTGTGGCGAATCTGAAGAGTTTGAGAGGATTGGTAGAGAGATTTGGCAGGGTGTGTAAAAGGAGGGGTTTGAAAGTAAACGTAGAAAGAATAAGGTTATGGTTGTGAGTGAGGATAGTCCTCAGTGTGAAGTTATGTTAGATGGTGAGCAGCTGGAACAAGTGTCTGAGTTTAAATATTTAGGGTATATGTTGGATGAGAAGGGAACGGATGATGCAGAGTGTAGTAGGAAAGTTGTGAATGGCAGGAAGGTGGCTGGTGCAATTAAATCATTGGTGGATGTAAAGGGACTAAGTCTTGAGTGCGCTAGGGTCTTCCATGAGGGTATGTTGTTACCTGTGTTATTGTATAGTAGTGAGACTATGGTCTGGAATAAGAAGTATAGATCTAAAGTTCAATGTGTTCAGATGGACAATCTTAGGGGAGTGCTAGGTGTGAGAAGAATTGATAAAATGAGGAATGAACGTATTAGATAGTTGTGTGGTGTGAAGAAAGGGATAAACGAGAGAATAAATGAAAGTATGTTGAGATGGTTTGGTCATGTGGAAAGGATGAATGATAGTCGGTTTGGTTAAGCGGATGTATAGTGGCGAGTGTGTTGGGAACCGACCGGGTGGGGACCGAAGAAAAAGTGGATTGAGTCAGTAAACGAATGTTTGAAGGAGAGAAATGAGTTTGGCAGAGGCGAGAATAAAGGTGTTTAATAGGAGTGAATGGCGGGGTTTTGCGAGGGGGTATGGTTGTGGCCACCTGGGCCAAGGGATGAACCCTTACACTGACGATTTACCATAGTGAGGGTCCGTCGCGGTCCCGTGAAGCTCTAGGGTGGATTTTCTGATTGCGACGAGTTCTTACCTAATTAACGGTACAGAGGGGGCGGTAAGGCTGGGCTTTTCTTCTTTTGTCATTCTTCTACTGCTTTTCTTTTTCCGATGCTTGTCACGCACCTTACTCCCAGTCTTGGGAATAAAAAGGAAGATGAAGAATTATATATATAGTGGGGACACAATTCTATCAGAAAACCCGTAATCCAACCCACCCTTGTCACCAAATTCTCTCCAATCCCCCTTGACAAAGACTAAAATCCACCCCATCTTCACCAGCACAATTCTATTACAACACTTACAACATAATTCCCCCGCCCCCTCCCAATAGGTCATGGATTACACATATCCATACTCATCTAACCAACACATACCTTCAAAACCGCCCAAATAACAATTTATTAAACACCCCCTCCCCAAAACTTTCCCCTAGAGAAGAAACGCTGTCCAGAAGAGGCCAAATGGACCTCGCCCGGAGCAGATCAGGTCACCACCCAAAACTCATGCAATATAAATATAGATTCAAACTAGACAATGTCACCTCCCCCACTTGCACCAGATGTCACAATTCTCAAGATACAATAGAGCACCTCCTTCTGGGGTGCTCTGCTCTCGACGCCCCCCGCGCGACTTCTCTATATCTTCTCTCCTCGACCTGTGGAACCGCCCGGTGGCGGCAGCCGGCTTCCTGGAAGCAGTGTGGCCCTCCAATTAAGGTGGGCCAGGGGCAGAAGTATGTATGTATGTATGTATGTATGTATGTATGTATGTATGTATATATATATGATATATAACTGTTTGTATATATATATATATATATATATATAAATATATGTACATATATATAAGTTAGACATATATATATATATATATATATATATATATATATATATTGAAGAAAAAATTGACTAATACTCACTGGAATAGTATATATTTGATTTTCTTGTTTAATAAAAATCCATTACATAACTAAAGGATTAAAATAAACATTTTATATACATTATACATGAGTTACATACTACAAAAAGCATCTTCTCCCACTTTGTACACTTCTTTACATTTCACTCCCTTCCTCCTTCAACATCACATGCCAATTTGCAGTAAGTAACCTCCTAATTTACTAATACTATATATAAATTCAAAATCTCCTATAAAATTTACTATAAACATTAAAATAAATAGTCATCTTAATACATAAATATATATAATATAAGTTATATATAATATGTAATTATATTAACTTGGCTGTATATAGACTCTCTGTCTACATCAATATCGCTTATACTATATGCCTACATACACCTGTAACTACAGCTCTATGGAAACTATCTGGTTCCTCAGGAGAACCAAGTAAAGGAAGGTGTGAAGGATTTCAATTGACAGATCTGCTTGTGGGCGAGCTATTCAGAAGCGAGCTTGTACTCACTGCCCCTTCGGAGAAACTTATTTTACATGATTTTCCTGGTCTCCTGAAAGGACCAGCGAGATAATAAGACCGTTTCCCATCGATCGGATGGGTATAGGCCTGGATGCACGTAGACTCTCTCTCTTTTCAAAATCATAGGACCAAATGGATTCTGGAATTCATAATTATAACAAAGAAAATAATTTTCCAGGGAGAACAAAAAATAACAAAGCGGGCTTTACCCCGCTAAAAAGGGGGATTGTTTTTTATTTTTTTTTTAACAAAAATTTAAAGGTTCGGGTGGCGGCGTCGGCGTCGGGGGAGGGGGTCGGAAACTCTTTCCTCAAGAACCAATAAGGAAGTGATGAAGGTTTCAATATGACTCAGGTATGACGGGTTCCGACTCGAACAAATATACTCGGCGTTAACTCCCCGGCTAATTTTCCAAGCAAATCTTCTTCTGATCACTATTGTAAAGAAGCCACAACATATACTTATCCCCTTTATTAAAACTTCCAAACTTTTTAAATTTTATAAATACGTGTACTACAGCCATAAATAAACTAGTCGATTTCTCAAAGTTTAGGATGTTACCTCTTGTTGTAGAAGAAATTACTTAGGCTACATTTGAGGAAAATTAGGGAGAAGCGTACGAAATGAGGCTTAGATAGTTCACATCTCTAAATTTCACCATTCATTTTTCGGTCTTCGAAGCCGTCGACAGTTCATTCTTGTAGTGCATATCAATCAATAATCTTAGAAATACCAGAAACAGTGTGTCTATGCAAATGTCTTTTATAATCAACCGAAAATCTAATCATAAGACTCCAAATAAATCTGGCCGGATCTTGTGATGCCTTTTCAGACGTTGATTCGGCGTTTGGCTCCAAGACATTCTAGACAACATCTCTGTCGGTTTCCAGAAGTAAACATACGAGTTCCAACGCAATTCATCACCACCTGCACTGCGTCTGAATAGCAGTCCTGCTGCATCACTTCTGAAGCTTCAATGTCGTCCTAGAACGAATCAAAGACAATACTCTGCCGCCTTAAAACATGGGTCGCCAGCCAAGTCCTTCAGAGTTGCCCCATCTAAACACACGAATTCATCTTACACCAGCGCCGGCACCTAAATATCTGGCGGTCTGCTTAACCGTGTTCACAGACAGCACCTCCAACCATGATAAAAGATCACTGAGGCTTCACCGACAAAGTGAATGCCCAACTCCAATTTATCTATACATTCCCCTTGCGCGCAAGATATCTGTCCAAGCGCACCAACAAAAACACGCCAAATTAGATCGTATTGCGTCCACGCTACGCGCACCAAGCTATGCCTGCCACACAATACACTCACTTGTACCGCAGGGCCCTGGCGTTTCTCACCGAAAAGATGCGGGAGCATGTCACACATCTACGAGTTATTAAATCTGTCCTAATTGAAGTCTCTTATAGAAAGCAAACTACTAATTGGCCGGATAAAAATACTCGTCAGAGCGAACGACCATAGAGGTGGTTATCATAGAAGCCATTGCCTAAAAGGGGAGAGACACTTCCTGTTCACCCCTCCATAGCACAGTATTCTCAGACAGGGAAACCTTACTGATTCTCCTTTGTGTTTGCTCATGATCTACATCCAAAACCGTTTATTCTTTAGAGGCTGCGCCCTACATGAATAAATGTGAGAAATTATCTAAAAAATGTCGTATATAACAATATTTATTGCTAAAAGTTACTTATAGTAGTTTAGCAGAGTCCTTCGGAGCCATCCCTTCTTCTGCGCGCTGTCTTCTATGCTCTTTGCCTTCTTCCACTCCCGCTCTTTTCTCTTGAACGATCGCTGGAAAATTTGAGGCGTGAGCGGTTTAATTTTAGTGGGGAGGAGATATAAGGGAGATATTGATCATGCCGTAAGTGGCTGTCAATTGTTACACTTCAGTTAACTATTAGATATCACGTAATATTTGGAACCTTAGAATGTTTTTATACTCATGACTCTGGATACTTTTGACCATTTTGACTCCAGCTGCTAATGAATTCTTTCATATTACTGCATTTCATTTATTGATTCACATGTTTGGCAATCACTTTCATGATACCTTATAATTTTATTTCTCTTTTTCCTAGTATAATTTCTTCATGTGAACCTATATATTGTGTTTTGGTTTCATTTTGGTTCCACATGCGTTAAATATTTATATATATTAAAGATTAAAAAGTTAAAAAACAATTAATAAAGTACTGCTAGGGAAAACTTATATCATTGTGAATCCCATAGTTCGTGCCCTCCAGCCTTAGAACAACTCTCTTGAAATGTTATCGAGACAGACCTTGTGAACATAAGCACTCTTTGATCTCATTTTCAACAGGTTCTAGTAAACTACATACAAAGAACACCTTAAATTAATTTATGTTACTCCCCTATTTAACCGTACAACCATCTATAATACTCTAAGTATTGATTGATAGATAGTAAACCTCTCTAACACTTTGCGCTTACAGTTTACTAGTCCTTTGTGCCGAGAGCCAATTGACCACTCACTATTGTCCCCATTGAAAGAAAACCCCATTTTGGACATTTTACACAGCGGTAGGTTTCTTTAAACCATACAAAGACCATTGTTTTAATCATGCTTTAATTACTATGATGTGTAAAATATAGAGTATGATGCAAAAATACCATATCACCTGTTTATAATTAACATGGGTTTTCTAAGGCTGGATTCATTTGCCTGAATCCACCTTCTGTGCTTTGAATCTTTCTATACCAGGGATTCATCCTGAATCTTTTCTTTTCATCGTATCTTATCATAGTAGTGATTCCTCCTGAATCTTTCTGCTTTGTGAAGTTTCAAAGTTGGGATTCTCCTGAATCCTACCTCCTGCTGCTGCATTTCGAAGCTGGGATTCCTCCTGAATCTTGCTTCTCGTGTCAATTTCTAAGATTGGATTCATCCTGAGTCTTTCTTCGTGTTAT
>JABUQX010061608.1:0-5000 GCA_015478945.1 Trachelipus rathkii
TATTATACAGAAAAGTAGAAAGAAGAAAGAATTAGAAATAGCAAATTAGAAGAAAGAAAAAATAAATAGAAACATTTTTCAATAATAATGAAGAATACACAGACTCTAAAGAATTAAATATCAAGAAGATGTAATGGCCATTATAGATACAGGAAGTATAGAGAGACAGTAATAGCAGAATTAGGATTAACAAAATTGATAAGTGGATTAACTGATGAGGAATTACAATATATAAAGGACACACAAAAATTTAAAAATGGTTGTTTTGTATTTGGAAAGACAGAATATAAAATATTAAAGAAATATTATTGCCTTGTAACATCAAAGGAAAGAGTTTTGATTTAAAAATCAATGTAATAGAGGGTGATGTACCTTTATTACTAGGTAAATCAGCCATGAAAAGAATGCAAATTAAAAATTAATATTGAAGATGGAACTGTTTGATATTTGTGATTTGAATCTACAGAAAGTACAGCAACCTTGAGATTGAAGGAGGACATTCCTGCGCATTATTTAGAAAACAAAAAGAAAAACATGTCTGGCATCAGTCAATTCAAAGAAAAATTGGATAAAAGAAAAGATAGGCAAAAGAAAATTGAAAAAGCTACATAGACAATTTGCTAATAAATTAATAGAAAAAATTATTTGAAAAACATAAAAAATGCTAATTGAAAACAAGTAAATGAAAGGATTTTTCGAATAATGTAAGAAAAGAATTGGAGCAAAATTGTAGAAGAATGCGGCAAATATGTAAAAAAATATAGAAAAACTCACCAAGACTGTAGTAGGTTATGCCATTAGCACATAAATGTTAATGAAAATAAGTTCCAATTTAGCATGTGGGAGGATTTGAGAGTAATTAAATTTTTAAGTAATAATAGATCATGCAAACAAGGTATACACAGGCAGGGTATGGTTAAAAAATAAAAACCAGTAAAGAAATCATAGAAAGGTTATGACAAAATGGGATTATATATTTTGCGAAGTCCTATAGTATTATGCTCTGCAATGCAGGAGAGATTTCAAAACGAAGATATGAAACTTTACTACAAAATGAATATCAAATTAAGTGAGTAACAGTGGCAGAAAGCCCCATGCGGAGTAATGGGCTATGTGAAAAAGTAGTAGGTTTACTTAAGGAATCATTATACAAGTTAAAACAAGAAGGACCATGCATAGCAAAGAAATAGTAGCATGGGCAATTTTTGCTAGAATGCGAACTAACAAATTATTTGGGATATGCACCTAATCAAACTTGTTTTTTGAGAAGAACATCGAGAAATACAAATATAGTAGATTGTGCATATGCTAATAATAAGTGAAAAAGAGAGATTACTGCATGACATGATAAAGAATTATTAGAAAACAATAGAACATGCTAGAAAAATACATATAGAAAATGAAAGTCAGAAAAAATAACAACGTGCATTGAGAAGAAGTCAAATGAACGCAGAACATTATTATCAAAAAATATAAATATAGGTGAATAAGTTTATACAAAAAGAAACATGATAAAGAATGGGAGAGGACCAGCCTAAAATAATGTGTAGACCCTATTTAGACGGCAAAACCATCCATAGTTAAAACATGGAGGTACTTTAATCTAGCTACAAAAGTTCAAATCACAAGGAATACAAAAATTGTAGATTAAATTGATGATAACAAAGAACCTTGAGATAAAGCAAGATGCAAAAGATGAATATGAAGAGAAAGAATGAAAACATAATAGATAATTTAAATGAGAATGGTAGTGATACAGAAGAAATAATATGTTCAAATATTATGGAATGTTGGAACTGATAATGAAAATGAAAATCAAACTGAAGATGAAGAAGAAGAAGAATTGACATCAATTGATGAATATGAAGAAATTGATCCATCAGAGGTGAAAATTGCTAAATACTATGAAATGAAATTAAAGAATAATGACCAGATATATTAAATTGTTATGCTATTAGTTAGAGCTAGGCAAAGCAACTAGTAAAAATATAATAAATGTTAACAACATACGCAATTTTGAATACCAAATAGAATATATGCACATAGATAAAAGAATTGAAAAAATATATGAATTAGATGTAATTGAAAATGAAGAAAATAGCGAGGAAGCAAATCGTGGATGCAAGCCGAGGAGATAATAGATGAATATAGCATAATGAAGTATGAAGCAATTGCAGGAGGTAAATCAGAGTTATGATAATCCATTTCTCATGCAAGAAATTAAAAACAAGCCTTAAAAATTACAGAGATAGGAAAAAATTGAAGAAGAACATTGCGTTTTGAAGAAGCTAACTGATAAAGGTGAAAGAGCAATTAATGTAAGATGGGAATTAGTGAAAAAATTATTGCCAAATAACAATAAAAAAATTTAAAGCCAGATTGGTAGCTAAAGGGAATGAAAAACAGTAGGCAGAAAAAACAGATGCACCAACTGTTTCATCTGAAGCAATGAAAATGATACTAACCATAGCTCAGGAAAAGAAATGGAAAATAAATGCTATGGATATTTCAGCAGCATACTTACAAGGAGATATAATAACAAGAAAAGTATATCTAAAACCACCACCAGAATTTGATAATGGTAAACTATGGAGATTGAATAAAACAGTATATGGATTACAAGATGCTGCTATGATGTGGTATTTATCATTGAAAAAACAATTAATTAAGTTAGGTCTAAAACAAAGTAAAATGGAACCAACACTTTATAATGAAAGATTTAATTAATATAGAAGGATTATTATGCCACACATCGCATAGATGGATAATTTTATGGGTAGCGAAAGTAAAAAATCTTAAAGTATATAATAAATAAATTAAAAAATATTTTTGAAATAGGAGAAAGTAGTTCCGAATCATTTAAATATTTAGGAGTTCAATTATGTCAGAAAGAAAACATGATAATGATGGAGCAAAATAGTTACTGGGAGAAGATTAAAATTAATGAAATAAAAACAAAAGAAAATAGAAAACTTAATAAAAGAGAAGTAAAAGAATACCAACAACTAATAGGGAAAATAAATTGAATGGCAAGTAATACAAGACCCCCCCCCCCCCCCCCCCCCCCCCCCCCCCCCCCCTCCCCCCCCCCCCCCCCCCCCCCCCCCCCCCCCCCCCCCCCCCCCCCCCCCCCCCCCCCCCCCCCCCCCCCCCCCCCCCCTGATTTTTATAAAGATGAATAAAAATAGTAAAGGAGAAAAGAGTATATATTAAAGATTAAAAGAAACTCCATAGATGATAAAAAATACAGCAAATGAAATTTAAATATCATACAAATAGCATAATGAGAAAATGAGAAATTCATAACATATTGTGATTAATCATTTGCTAATAGAGAGGAGATAAAACACAACTAGGCTGTATCATGGGAGTTGCTGGATAAAAAAAGAAAAATGATACCCATAATGTGGAAATCCAATAAATCGAAGAAATTTGATAAACTCAGTTATACAAGCAGAGGCAAATAGTTTGCTTGAAGGATAGAACAATCCTTATATATTACAAAATGTGGGAAGAAATTCACTAATAGATATACCTATAATTTGAAGCAACAGATAGTAAAACACTTGTAAATACTCTAAATGTCTGAAAGACAATCAAAAAATTAAAAGTATGAGAATTATAATATCAGCAATAAGAGAATATTTAAATAATCAAGAAATACAAAAAATAGAATGGGTGAATAGTAATGATCAATTTGCTGATATATTCACCAAAGAATTAACATAATAAAAAAATGAAGAATGTAATCTCACAAGGAGTGAAGGATGAAAAAATGAAAATGGAACAGCAAATAAGAACTTCTTCAAATGTAAGATGACTAAAAACAAATTTGAAGAAGCTGAAAGGGGCATGATTCTTAAAATCTTTTTAATGATTTTTCTAAGACCCAGCAAACCTCACATATGCTTAAAAATTACAATACAAATAAATAAAATAAGATATAAATAAAGAGTTAAAAATTATTAGTATATATTAAATGTTTTTTAATTTTTAATAAGTAAAATATTTTAAAGACAAAATAATATTTAAAAAAAATATCCAGAGAAAATACAACAACAATAAAATACAAAAAAATTAAAAAAGAAGAAAAAAAATAAAAGATGAAAGTCAAAAGTAAAATAAAGGAATAATTAAATCATCTAGATACCATCCAAAATATGGTAAAAAAAAAAAAAAAAAACAAAAACAAAACCAACAAATTGGAACCAACAGAAATGTCATCATCTTCAAACATATAAATAAAGGTAATTAAATAAAACTATACTTGATCAATATAATATATATATTATTATATATAATATAATATACATTATATTATATATATATATATATATAATATATATATATATTATATATATATATTAATATATATATATATTATATATGATTGCATCTAAAATAAAAGGTGATAACTCTAAAAAAGAATAAAATAAAGAAAATACTGTGTGGATATTATATATATATATATATATATATAGTATATATATATATATATAAATATATATATATATATATATATATATATATATAATATATATAGTATATTATATATTAATATATATATATATATATTATATATATAATATATCATATATATATATATATATATATATACTAATATATTATATCATATATATAATATAATTAGCAGATTGAAAAAAGATTTTATTAATTGATTGCAGATTTGTACATAATAATAACCTCACAAAATTGTTTTAAAAATTGTTTTCGTAAAAGTTTTGTCTATTAATGATGACAAAATCTATAAGAGGTAAATATGGCCCACAGAAAAAAATCAAACGAGGATAGTACACTAAAAAACATTTAAATACAACGCCACTTCATAAACATATTGGAAAATCATTCACGGAAGAGAATATCTGGGAAGGTCAACAATTTGCCGACAGTAAAAGGGAGAGTTCCTGCTATTTCAAAACAGAGGACACACACAAAAGTAAAGCTTAGGATCAAGTGAGTCTTGAGGAAATTTTCTACAA
>JABUQX010061608.1:7500-15000 GCA_015478945.1 Trachelipus rathkii
TTTTTTAAAAAAAATTTTAAAAATATATTTCGATATTTTTATTATTCTTGGTATTCTATAACATTAAGGAAACTCAAAATGTGAGAAAAAACTATTAAGTTAAAAGATGGTAACTTAAAAATTCGATTTTTCATGATTCATAAAAAAAAAAAAACGCGCGCCTCTGTGACGATTTTCCCCCATTTTACGGTTACCTCTTATATATAGTATATATAGATATATATATATAATAATATAATATAAATATATAATATTATATATTATATATAATAATATATATATATATATAATATATATATATAATACCGCTATATAATATACCGTATATATATATATATAATATATATAATAATATATATATATATATATATATATATATATAAATATATATATATATATATATATATATATATATAATTATATATATATATATTATTATTTGATAATATATATATATATATAATATATATATATATATATTATTAATATATATATATTATATATACATAAACGTAGCACACACAACATATTTTTTTAAGATAACATCGGCCCGTACTATATTTTTTTATTACAATCACCATGGTAAGAGCGACACAATTTAAGCCACACTTCAAAAATCTTAGCTTAGCATACTGAATATAATGTCGCGCTTTACATTAAATATTATTACGTGTGTTTAAATTTAATTTTAATATATAATTTAAATGTTAAGTAGATTTAAATTAATGTTATAGATTAATTTGGATTAGAAAAACACAAGTCTAAGTTATATTTTATGAACATTTTCCAAACGTGAATTTTTTCCAAAATATGAATTTTATTTTCATTGTTTTATCCTAATAAAAAAATGAAAAAAAAAGAATAGATAATAAATTTTAATAATTTTCTAATTAATAATAATAATATTTACACACTTTAACAATATAGGTACTGTTTATAATACGAGTAGGCCTACGTATGCCCTATCATACCACAACTTAAAAAAAAATTTTTTTTTTGCATTTTGAATGCGCCTGTATTCTATAAAAAACAAGCAAATTTACCAAAGTCATATTTGCAGCGGAAGGAACATCTATGTAGTAGTATAATGTGCTGAAAATTCAGATTTTAGCACTGTACCCCATCAGAGATATTAAGCTTCAATTACCGATTTTCGAAAAATTGATTTTTGGACACCCTTGTAAATTTTTTAAAAATATTTACCAAATTTCAAATAAGATTTAAGTTAAACCCTAATTTAGTATGTATCATCACACAAAATTTTATTTCGGCAAATCATTTCTTCTTTTAAAATAGACACCCACGAAAATGGAAATATCTTCGAATTTTTAACACAATTTTCGGATTCATTTTCATGGAGAAAAATATTATTTTCTCAAAAAAAACAGGAAAAGCCCAAATGTACCTTAAAGTATCCCTAACAAATCACTCTCTATGAAATTTGTTATAAGAATTACCAATATGGAGATAGGACTTAAAATGATTAGCCAATTAAAGAAAATTGGATAAAAAAACAGGATCACCTGGTCAAACATTTGGCTCACCCTGTTACAACCAAAGTAAATCTACAAAAACGAATGGTAGTTTTGAACTTTCCAGGGATAAACATTAACGCAGCAAAAATAATAAAAGTTTCAAAAATATATCGCAGCGCCAGTCAGCCTCGGTACGAAAAAATTGGATTGACCATATATATATATATATAGTATATATAATATATATAATATATATATATATATATAATATATATATATATATTTTATTATATATATATATATATATATATATATATATATATATATATATATATATATATAGCGTTGATCCAGTTTCTATGAGATGGGAATTTTAGTTTTAACAGGAAAAGCAACACTAGAGCCCTCCACATAGACATCTTTAATCAAAAATTACAACAACGTTTCGGAAAATTATACTGTTTCCATCTTCAGGTGAAATAACTAGAAATATAATATCAAACAATAATAAAAATCGAAAATGTACAATCTTACAAAGTTCAAAATCCTAACAAAATTATCAATAACAGTCTTGAAAAAAAAATAAATAAATAAATAAAATTCTAAACATCGTCCCATTTACAAAACTAGATTTAATTTAGAATCCTCGGATGTTGCTTCCATTATATAATGCAAGAATCTAAAAATAAACAGCAGTTATAAAATTTACTTAATCAATTTATCTAGGGGTAACTAGAAAAAAATTAACTTAAATAACAGGATTACAAAGTATTTTCAAGGAACAGGAGAGCAATAACTTACCGGTTGCATAGGGATCTTTTACTAACAAATACATCTAAGGAGGAATGCAAGTTACAAATCGCTTCACAAGGTGTCGGTCAAAACAGTTGCAGCTTAAAAGGACCAGAATCACTATTTAGGGAGGGTTTATTATGAATGAATAGTGTTTCTAAAATATGTAAGTTGGTTAGTGAATTGGTTTGTGTTAGTATATTGAAATTGTTATAGTTAAAGTTGTGGTCTAAAGAATGGGAATGATCTCTGATGGAAGAAAAAGCTGGTGAACTCAACCAAGCTTTTGTACGGGTGAAGACATCTCTGTGCTCATAGATCCTCACAAAAAATTGGCGCAAAGTGCTGCCAATATAAACAGCATCGCAGCTGTCACATGAAAATTTATAAATGATAGAGGAGCGAAGAGATACAGGATTGTGGTCTTTATGGTTACAAAAGGAAGAGATTTTTCATGTAGCCGTGAATACCAGATTAATACTCAAATGAGGAAAACAGTCTCGCAAAAGGGAACTTAACTCTTTACGTTGCTTTATAAAAATGTGTTCATAAAACGGTAACTTAACATATAAATTGCATTAAGGTACTGTATAAGTCGGAGGATTAGACGTGTAACAAGAAATCAGAAAATCATTATATATTTGTAATTAATTTTTCTAAAAACATTTTTGTTTAAGAAACACTTTAGCAAGAAATTGAACTCGTTATGCATAAGGTCGAAAGTGAAGCTAAGGTGATAACCTCTGCTATTATTAAAGTTTTTAATACTGATTGCATTTATAAATGGAAAGGGATATGGCCTGAAGAATTTATGTCCCAGAACCTGAAAAGGTTTTTCTTTTCGGTAAATGCTTATGCTAAATTCTGAATTCGATTCTAATTAACAGCGTTCAAAAATGCAGAGTACCATCGACCTCCTCCTCTTTTGTAATTCAATATTATTTAATTGGTATGTTAAAGCTAATCAAAAAATGGTAAAACTTTTGTCTTTATTTGAAAAAAGTAAAAAGGTATCGTTTATGAATCTCTTATAGTGAATTGGTTTAAATGAGATGGGACAATTTTGTAACCAAATCTTTTCAAAATGACTCAAGTATGAGTTTGCCAGTGTAGCACTAAGGGGGGAACCCATGGCCAGAGAATCTATCTGCTGATATAAAGTATCATTAAAAAAGAAAAAAGTGTCTTGAGTAGCCAGTGTGAGCAAAGTTTTAAATTCGGATTTATTAAAACCATGAAAGGTGGGATTCTGTTGAAAAATATTGTTAAGGAGAACTCTATCGCATCACTTACAGGGATATTTGTGTATAAGGATTCAATGTCAAAGCTCGTCATATAATAGTTAATCAAATCAATGTTTAGTAGCCAGTTTTTAAAGTTGTAAGAGTTTTTCACTATGAAATCGTTACTGGCAAATGGAGTTAAGAGTGGAACTAAATATTTTGCCAATTTATAGGTATGAGTATGTAAAAGCTTACTAAAATGGTCGAATTGGGACATTTACTTTGTGGATTTTCAGGAGCGTTAAGTATTCCAGGAGGAACCATGAGCGAATATATTTCGTTAAGAACACTGATTTGTCTAATCTTTACGGTTTTAAAAGTTTGTGCCAAAAAAATGATTAATTTTTCTTCCAAATGCAGTGACATGATCAAAGGGTCCCTATTTAAAACTGGGATAAATTTAGTGGGGTATCAGAAATAATATTAAGCACTTTACTGACATAATCGACCCTATCCAACAGGAAAAAGCCAAAGACCTTTTAGTCCGGTTCACAAAAAATTGTGAGATGAGCTCACTTTTAAGCGACTTAAGCATACCAAAACAGGGTATTTCCAACTTTTTCATTATAAATAAAACTACACAAGAGTACGGACCACGAACATACGTATGAACCATACTGGAATATATATAATATATATATGATATATAATATGTATATATATATATATATATATATATATATATAATATATATATATATTATAATATATATAGTATATATAATTTATAATATATACTATATATATTATGTTACACTGGCCATTGTAAAATGTAATTAAATTAAGTAATTAAATAAATGAGGGTGAATGTAGTGAAAGGGTTTTTTCTGCTTTTGAAGTTTTATTAAATATGCAAAGTGAAATAATGGTATTGACAGATGATGATAATCAATTATAATTTCAATAATGCGCACAGTAATTACAAAATTTTTATAAACCCAATAATAAAGCCATATTTTAATATATCACAGCAAATCAACGGCCTTAAAGTATAATGCATTTAGGCACCGAGCATTTGTATTTTTATTCTGCCTAATTTGGTATACAAAATAGCCTTAGTTTGCTTGGGCAATATAGAATAAATTTCAAAACAATAGGAATTCGCACAAATTATTATTAAAAATTGATTCAATTGAGTTGAATCTATGGGAGCGAACGCTTGACGCGCTCCGCCCACCACATTATATTTCGTGGACTTTTCACAAAGGAAGCCATTCAGGATGCCCTACCCTGTCATTCAAATGTGAGCCCAGCCTCTATTGGCTGCGTACATTATAAAACAATTTTAAATATAATACGCGGGCAATGTTTGTATGTGAAAAATTGTAAATTCTCACATCAAAGCGTAGACCCCTGAGTGTCTGCAATGAATGCAAAAAACAGACATTAAGGTTACTTATGAATGTGATAATTGCAATATCATGCACTATGTACTCCTTTATAAATCTATTTATAATTATTACATAATAAGCAATAGAAAAGAATAGACAAGACAGATCATTACAATAGATAAAAAGGGAGAAAGATACATTTCTATCCTAGTGTACATAATTAAAATTCATTTATCCCGTAGGCAGGGGGGGGCGGGGGGGGCGGGCGGAGGGGGGGGGAGGGGGGGGGGGGGGGGGGGGGCGGGGGGGGGTATTGCAATGAGGCTTCCAATATACTACAATTTCTTCCGCCTCATTCAACCATGTTCGTCTGTTTATATTTTCATTCTCTTTCTTTCTTTCTAACAATTTTCAATAAAAACGTACAATTTTTTCTTTGGTAAATCTTACTCTTAGCAGACATTAAGAATGAACTTGCAGGTTTAAAATCGAATTTAGTATTATCCAGAAGTAAGGAATAATTTCTTTCTATAAGCATTTTATGTATTTCCATATTTGCTCTTTTTCTTCTTGTTAAAACTGCACTATTATTTCCGGTTTTTCTTTCTCTTTTCTTATTCTCTTCAGTTTTTTTGTTTTTTAACTCCCGAGTAAGAGCTGTCGAAGAATGTTTACTACGGTGAGGCAATGGTTATCAGCTGTCTGCTGTGGCCTTGGGCACGTGAGTGGAGACGACTCGCCCAAAATTTTTCCGTTTTCTATCGGATTCTATTTTCTGTTTCTAGTTTGCCCGATTTTTACGGTAACTTACATAATTTTATTCTTTCAAAATTGTTATTGAATTTTTTTAGAAATAGAATAATTTTTACCAAC
The DNA here is from genome assembly GCA_015478945.1 of Trachelipus rathkii. Classification (NCBI taxonomy): domain Eukaryota; kingdom Metazoa; phylum Arthropoda; class Malacostraca; order Isopoda; family Trachelipodidae; genus Trachelipus; species Trachelipus rathkii. The sequence goes on from JABUQX010061608.1 coordinate 13,254, forward strand.
CAATTAAGAGAGGAAATTGGAAAATAAGCACATGCAGAATTCATAATCAGAATTATATTTAAAGTAATAATTCTACAAGGACCGTACAATGTACTATTCTTTAAATTTGCATTTGTACAATTTTTGACCATCGAGTTTACCTCGGCACATGCGCGTGCTGGTCTATCTTTCAGGCGTTGTCTCGTTTGAGCTCCTAGCCTTTGACAGTTTTTATTAAACCTATACTATTTTATTACTTTGAAATATAAATATAATCATAAATTTTACGTTTGGCGAAGGAAAATTTTTGCCTTCCTACTATCCTCAGACTAATCGTAGAACTTTTGATAGGCAGCCAACGCTGTCGCGCAAATTAAAGTTTCCCGCGCGAGTTTGACAGCAAGACAGAAAGCCTTCCTATCGCCTACCACTCTATGCTTCTTTTAATAATTAAAAATATAATTGCATGAAATATATAAAAACCCTATATTGTTTTTATCAAATTAATTGACATTTGTTTCTAAAACCATTACTCTCTCTAAAATTATTACATTAGGATACATTTTTACTATTTTTGTTTTATTATGGAAGGAACATCATTATTATATTACATATTTAATGCATAAATATTTTAATACCATTCGCTATGTTTGCCACATTACAAAAATATATTTCATTGTTGCATTTTTTTTTTTTTATTACACTTGATTTATTATATATTATTATTATTATTATTATTAATTATTATTAACCTTATTATTATTATTATTATTCATTATTATTAAATTTTATTATTATTATTAAATTCTATTATTATTATTATTTTTAATAATTTTTCTTACGGACATTACTTACGGTACTAATTATTAATAATATAATAGATTCGTACTTTTCTTCTATTACAAATTTTTATTTTTATTAGTTTGTTGTCGTTTATTAGTTTCCGAGATTCGAAAGGTCTCCCTTTTTTTTTCAATGTTGGAGTTGGGAGTAAGAAACACTTACATTTGTGGGGGAGAGATGGTTGGTAGTTGACTTCCCCTCCCTCGCGGGGTTATGAGCGGGAATGTTTCCGAGTATCCAACTCTTGAAGAAAGGAATTGATCTTCGTTTATGGGGAAAGTAACAGATTTTGGGTGAAGGAGACTTCTTATTTCCCCATTTTTCATCGTTGTTGGCGAAGGTGTAGTTTCAACAGAGTTATCTTGGGCGATTTTGTTTGGGCTTTTTCATGAGTGAAGAGTGTTCGTTTGATGCCAATTTTCACACTCGCCAATGACCGTGTTTCAAATATTTGGCGCACTTTTCTAGGCCTAAAATGATAGATTTGTTGGAGGGAAATTTCAAACACTTTTGAAGCGCACGCTCTTACTATATATAGAATTATTGCGACGTCCATATTATATAATAGTTTTTTTGAAACAAGAGAACAGTTATACTGAAAATACGAATAATGTAAGTGTTATTAATATTTATATATTTTTTCTTTTCTGTATATATGCATTAAACCTTTTAGGCTGAAAGCGACGTCTGCCTGTAACCCAAGTATATGACTTCCCCAAAGTCTAAGCAACAGCCTTGATGTCCGGTCATGACAGCAGGTGTTTCTAATTTTCTTCTTTGTTTCTTTCCTTCACCCTTTTTATAGTCTGATTTGCATTAAAAAATAAATAACTAAAAACATTTAGTTTTAAATACATGTTGAACCTAAAAATCATAATATTTTGTTAATACAATTTGAATAAATATTGCTTATAATTTAATTTCT
>JABUQX010061608.1:17500-32500 GCA_015478945.1 Trachelipus rathkii
AATGAGTAACCAGTGATGGGTAGGAATGAAGAGGTGATGCAAGGCTAGTTAAAAGTAAAAAAAAAACGTGGTTAATGTAGTAAAAGCAAATGATGAAGTTTTCAAAAGAAAGATGCTTGGAATTATATAAGGAGGAAAAAAGGAATGCTAAAAGTTGCATACGGAGAAAAGAAGAGTAAATGAACAGTTTGGAAGGAGGATGAATGGGGACATACAGGGAATAGGGAAGCTTTATGGAAGGAAGCCGCGAAAGGTTTAAGAATTAGAATTAAGGGGAGCCTTATGCTTCGAATTAATGAATAGGGATGGATGTTTTGAACTGAGAAATGGATGTGCAGGGGAGTGTGGAAAGAACACTTTGAAAATCTGTATAATATGGCAGTAATGAAGAGGTGATTATGACTGTGTGTGGGTTTGATGGTACAAGAAGGAATAGGTATTTTGGGATGAACGTTATTAGCAAAGAGGAGGAAATGGCTAGAGTTGAGAAAGTGAAGAATGGTAAATCTGCAGTATAGATGAAAATTGTTTTTTAAACTTGGGGGGTTGGAAAAAAAAATTGGGAATTTTTTTTTTCCAAAAAAAAGAAACAAACGGGGAAGGCAATGGTGATTGATTGCATCTTGAAGTTGTGTAATAAAGCTTTATGGAGGTATAGTTTCGAGAGGATTGAGGAGAGCGTAATATACCTTTATATAAGCGGTAAGGTAGATAAAGGGAACTGTAGAATTATAGTGGATTTAGTTTATTGAGTGTTGTAGAAGAATATGCTGGTGGTTTTGGTCGAAAGATTGCGCCGAGTGACTGAAGGACTGGTTAGTGAAGAACAAGGTGCGTTTTAGGAGTAGTAGATAATATGTGGATCAAATCTTTACATTGAAGCAAATGATATAGAAAATTAGAGAAAAAGAGCAGCGAAAGAATAAATTGTATTTAGTTTTTATGGATTTGCAACAGGGTATGATAGGGTTAATAGGGAAGGTCTATGGCAGGGTTAGTGATATATAGTGTTGCTGATAGGCTTCTGAATGGAATCAAAAGTAGTATGACGATAGTGAGGCGTGTGTAGAATAAATGGTGTCAAAAGTGATTTGTTAGTATTAATAGCGGAGTGAGGCAGGGTGTGTTATGTCTCCTTGGTTATCGGAATTTGATAGGAATGGGTGTGAAAGAATTAGAGGTGGGGGTTGCAGAAAATGGTGTTAGAATGAGGAGAATGGAAGAGGGTGCCCTACCTATTCTATGCGGATGATTGTTTTGCAGTGGCCGAATCTGAAGCAGTTTGAGAGGATTTGCGTTGAGAGATTTGGCCAAGGTGTAAAAGGCAGGGCGTTTGAAGTAAACGATAGATAAGAGTTAGATTTATGGTTGTGCAGGAGGACATCTCGGTCTGTGAAGTTATGTTAGATGGTGAGCAGCTGCGAAAACAAGTGTCTGAGTTTAAAATATTTAGGATATATTGGATGAGAAAGAACGGATGATGCAGATTAAGTAGGAAAGTTGTGAATGGCAGGGTAAGGTGGCTGGCCTGCATTAAAATCGTGGCTGATGTAAAGGCTAAGTCTTTAGTGCGCTAGGGTCTTACGTGATGTATGTTGTTACTGTGTTATTGTATAGTAGTGAGACTATGGTCTGAATAAGAGTATAGAAGTCTAAAGTTCAATGTGTTCAGATGGACAATTAATAAAATGATGGAATGAACATATTTAGAGGGTGTGTGCTGTGTGTGAAGAAGGGTAAACGAGAGAATAAATGAAAGTATGTTGAGATGGTTTGGTATGTGCGAAAGCGATGAATGATATCGGTTTTTAAGCAGATGATAGTGGCGAGTTATGTTGAAAAAACCGACGGGGCAGGGAAGATTGAAGAAAAAGGGATGAAGTTTCAGTAACGATATGTCTGAAGAAGAGAAATGTGAGTTTAGGCAGAGGGAGAATAAAGGTGAATAATAAGAGAGAATGGCGGGGTTTGGAGAGGGGTATTGGTGTGCCCACCTGGTCAAGGGATGAAACCCTTACACTAACGATTTACCATAGTGAGGGTCCGTCGCAGTCCCGTAAAGCTATGGGGTGGATTTTCTGACTGCGACGAGTCCTTTACTAATTAATGGTACAGAGGGCGGTAAGGCTGGCTTTCTTTTTCGACTTTCATATTCTTCTACTGCTTTCTTTTCTTGATGCTTGCTACGCACCTTACACCAGTCTTGGGGAGAAAAAAGGTAGATGCAAGAATATATATTATATATAGGATATATATATATATAATATTATATATATATATTAATATATATATATATATATATATATTATATTATATATATATATATATATTATATAATAATAATAATAAAATGATTAATAATAATAATAAATAATAATAATAATAATCAGATCATGCGAAATGTAATAATTATGTGCCCTAGAGCACTAATAAAACTTTATTAAGTACTAAACTCTACTTTATATATCGTTATACCTTCTTTTAACATATTGTATTTACTGTATTTTAATGCTAAATACCCTAAAAAAGACTTGGAATATATATAAAAAAATAAGAATTTAAAAAAAAAAAAAAATTTTGGTCCTTTGCTCTTTTTAAAAAAAAAACGTGTTTTTTTAAAAAACGGTTTTTTTTAATCCCAACACTATAATATATATATATATATAATATATATATATAAATAATTATAATATATATAATTATATATATATATATATAATAATATATATATATATATATATATATATATATATATATATATTATATAAAATAAAAAAATAATTTTCTTGTTCATACAATCCAAAAAAAAAAAAAAAAATCTAGGAAACAAATTAATAACTTTCAATATTTTATACATCTGCAACATCGACATTTAATAATTGCGGATGCGGATATCAAATTTAATGTGGATGTTATGCGGATGTCACATATATCACTAAACTATACATCTTACTCCACACCATAATTTTAATCTTTCCTACATTAACTTTCAAACCCCTCTTACACACCCTTTCAAACTCCTCTATCAATTCTCTCAAACATTTTTCAGATTCGCCACATAAAAACAAATCATCTGCACAAAATAAGCAGTGGACCCTCCACTCTCTTCCATTCTCAATCAAACTCCCTCTCCCTGCCTCACTCCACTATTAATATTAAACTATTCACTCTCCACTCCATTCATTCCTAAACAAACTTCACAATCAACATACATACTTTTGATTTCATTCACATGCCTACCACCTACATCATATATCATAAATACATAAATAGAAAGAGCTAATATAATATGAAGATGACACACACATACACACAGCAATTGCTAAAGCAGAGTCCTTTCGATGAATAGCATGAGAACAATTGAGTTATTGGTAAACAGGAATTGGGTGATTAATCAACACTGACAATATTTGACAATTGGTACGCACGCGCACACACACAAAAATATTATATACATAAATATACTTAAGGTATTTGCCCTTCATAGCTTTTTAATTACTTGATCGATCTTAATACAAATTCTATATTGAACTGATTCCATTTGTTCACAAAACCTCAAAGTGCTTCAGATCAATATTATTATTAAATAATAATAATAATAATAATAATAATAATAATAATAATAATTATAATAATAATAATAATAATAATAATAATTAAAAATAATAATAAATAATATTAATAATATAAAATAATAATATAATAATAATAATAAATAATTTTCTTTTTTTATTTTTGAGTGGATGTACATGGATCTCCGCAGCACACAAGAATGGGCTATACCGTGTTAGTGAAACTAACGACAGGGGGAAACCCCTAACGGAACGAAAGAGGAAAGCAGGCTGACATGCGTTAGATCTTTATTACAAGATGTTCAGTGCCAAGTAGGGAAGGCAAAAAATACAATCACTAACGAAATGAGACGATTCGGCATAAGATTGCTGAAGGCTATGCTGAAGAGGTATAGTTAGCAAGTCAGGAAAGAACTTGCTTCTAAGGGTCGAGATGGCAACGCAATCCACAAAGAGATGACGAATGTGAGAGGACAACTGGAGGAGCAAAATTGGCAGGTCGGGAGGTCGGGGGAAACCCCCGCGGCATAAGAAATCCATGCGTGAGATTTGTATGACCAAGATGCAAACGAGCCAGGACCACCTCCAGGAGGCGACTCCTCCTACTAGATGAAGACCACCGGCCAAGGACGGGTTTGACATTCCGAAGTTTGGACCCACGAGCATCCTCCGCCCAACATGACTGCCAGCCAGAGAGGAAGCCCCGACGAAAAGAGATGGAGAAATCTGTAGCAGGGAAATGGCTTCCAGGCGCACAGCAGGAGGAAGGTATTGGCACACGACACCCAATGTGCAGCCGCCTGTTTGGCTTCCCCATCGGCCCGTTCGTTACCAGGAACACCCACATGGGAGGGAACCCAACAGAACTCAATGTAGTGGTTCTGCGAAGGTAACAAGCAGAGGGACTGCTGAATGGCACATACCAGATGGTTACGGGTTGACCGGTCAAGCAACGACTGGAGAGCGCTCTGAGAATCAGAAAAGATGGTATAATTACCCCTACGGGCGAAGGAACTGATCCTGTTCACCGCCATGGACATTGCTATCAGTTCAGCCGAAGAAAAAAAACAGACAAATAGGGTGGAAGGGTGTGGGAGACAGTGATGTCCGGAAACACAGCTGAAACTCCCACCCCTTCCTCCGTCTTCGAACCGTCGGTGTAAACCGCTATAGAGTCGCTATGGACCTCCATGTGAGACACAAAGGAATCCCTCAACAGCACCGGGTGTGCCTCCGCACTTACCTCAAAGACTTGGATCCAACAGCAGCAGAGCAGGAGGCGGAGAGACCCACTGTGAACGGGTAGAGGTAAAATCATATTGCATGACCGCTCGCTGAGGAAGATCGAGGAAAGCGAAGATGGAGGTAACAACCCCAGCAAATGGCCAATAAGAAGGGTTGTGACGAACACGCTCTACTATAGGTGTCAAGGCCGACGAGGTAGGAACCTGAATACGGATGAACAGCGAGCACATGAGCTGCTCCCTCCGCAGGGATAGGGGCATCACCCCGGCCTCTACCTCCAGGCTCTCCTTCGGAGAGGAACGGAATGCACCCGTGGCAATTCTCAGACCTTCAGTCTGAATGGGGTCAAGAGAAGTTCGGAGTAGGACTGCGAAGTCTGCCCAATATGCACAAAACCATATATATGTCCATTTAACCCGCCACCAGAATGATGTAAAGGTGGAGCATGGTTTTTCTGTCCGCACCCAAAGTCTTGGAGGTGAGGTGCCGTGAGAGATCCAAGGAACGGCGGCAAGTAGTTTTGAGGAGAGTAATATGAGGAAGGTACGTGAGGCGCTCATCGAGCAACAGACCCAGGAACAGCATCCTCGGCTCCACACGAATAGGGGAGCCATAGAGACGTGACATTGGAGGCGATCGTAGGCAACCCATATGACGTGGAGAATGTAAAGCCACGCGCAGAGCAATAGGAGGAAACCCTATCGATGGCAACCTGAAGTTGACGTTCCATACAAGGAAGTTTAGCTCCAGAGACGTACAAGGCAAGATCGTCAACATAGATGGAGCAGCGCACTGAGGTCGGGATGGAATCGACACCACCATTGAAACCGATAGCGAAAAGCAACACACTCAGTACACTGCCCTGCGCACCCTTGCCAGACAAAACGCCTCGCACAGCGTGGTACCCCACAACGGACCTGAAACGAACGATCCGACATCAATAACTGGAAGGAAGAGGGGAAGTTGCCCCTTAAGTCCCAAGGAGTGGAGGCTCCGCAAAACCCCCAAACTCCACGTGCTATCATACGCCTTTTCGAGGTCAAAGAAGACGACCAAGGTTCATTTTGTTGAGCAAATGACTCACGAATGGCTGATCCAACGAAGGAAGAGGATTCCTGGGTCGAGCGATGGGCGGCGAAAACCAAATTGGTAGTCGGGGAAATGCATGGAGTTGCTCCAACGAAGGAACTAGACGGGAAGCCACCAATCTCTCCATGAGCTTACAGGTATTGCAGGTCAAGGAAATAGGGCGATGGTCAGAAAAAGTCGGATCCTTCCCAGGTTTGGGAATGCGGGACAATATATGCAGTAGATCAGACGCGGGAGGCGAAGGCCCCGCGTCCGACCGTATATCTGATTTGTATAAGCCCGAGAAGAAAGCGGTATTGGCAGATGGATGTAGCATGCCGAAGCATCGGAGGAGATGCCGTCAGGGCCAGGCGGCTCCATCCCCGCAAGCTTGAGGCGTTCTTGGAACTCTGCCCTGCGTTGAAAAGCCTTGTGTATGTTGAAGGTCTGTTTCAGGTGGAACAAGAAAAATCAGGTAAACTCCACCCTCAAGCGACCAGAACGAAAATGTTCAGGATACCGGGAGCCGCTGAAGCAGGACGCGAAGTGATAACCCAATTCGTCCGCCACAACCCCGGGAGCAGAGATGATATCAGAGTTTTGCGGGCCGTAAAAGAGAATAATAGGCGCATCCGTATGGTGTTTTCGTGAAATTTTTCGCACCTTTTTATGGACCGATGATACAGGCGTAGAAGAATTAGCGGTGGAAGCGTATGTGCGAAAAAACTTCCCGCGTACGGCGATTAACACGCCGGAAGCGGGCCGCCGAAGCTAAACAGAATCAAGTTGGAAGGCGTGGGAGTCTGTTTATACAGCTTATTCAATTCCCTTTTCAGCCTCGAAATCTGAGGCACAACGCCTAGTTCCACCAGGGGGTTGTTGATTTCCGGGTCCCAGATGAACGGGGTATATGCTCCGTTGCCGGCCGTAGGCGAAAGCATCCGCCGGCGACGGGAACACGTTAGTTGCAGGAAAGATGGGAATGTAAGTGGCCTGATGAAAGGAAGACCAGTCCGCACTGTCATAGCGCCAGCCAGAATAAGGTGGTAGCTGCCACGGGCGCCGAAGGCCATGGATCACGATAGGGTAGTGGTCACTACCACAGATAAAAGACAACCTTTCCTACCCAAAACAATCTAAAGACGAGATGGAGCACAACGAGATGTCAACACAGGAAGAAGTGCCAGTATCAAGAAACGTTCAAAGGTGGAAAGGCCCGTGTTGAGACATCCCAATGAGAAATCCTGCATAATACTCAATAACCAATCAGCATTGGGGGACGTAACAGAGTCCCCCACAAAGGATGGCGGAGGTGTTAAAGTCACCGAGGACTAACATGCGGCGGGAGAACTGCCTTGTGAAAAAAAATCGACGGAGCGTCCTTCTTGGGTATATTTTATAGCGGGGCGCCAAGGATACACTGAGCAAAGCGTAAGCGGCGCGTCAAGATGGATACGAGCTGCAACGGCATGCAGTGCCGAGCAGGATCGCTGCCCCACCTCTGTCGCTGCACCACGATTTCTGGAAATAAAGGGTTCCTGTACCTGAATGGTGCAAAAGGTCACGCGTACGAAGTTGCAATTCCTGCAAAGCAAACATCAAGGGCTGAGTGATCAACAAGTAATCTCTTTATTTCTTGTAATTAGCAAAGTATCCGCGGCAGTTCCATTGATGAAACATGCAATAAACAGGAAACAATCAATGGTCAGGACGATCCGTTACAAATAGCTTACGATTGTTTGTGGGATGTGGCAGTCATCTCAGAGGATAAAGTCGGATGGTCCCGTGAGCCGTCGAACGCCAACGACAGGAACCTCAAACCCCGGAGGGAGAGGAATCCCGCAGCAGGGATATGTGTTGACCTCCCCCCCCCCTGTATTACGAAAGGGGTTCTGGGCACATCAGTGAGAGGCTCGCCAAAAGCCAGGCGCGCAAGTCACACTCCACATTCAACATTCTTCCCCTCAGACGCACCCCTGCCAGACCTCTTAGCAGGCTGGGAAGTTGGACGTGTCCCGCCAGGAGGGGCCCTAACAGAGGCAGGGGAAGATGGAAGAGGAGGACAAGTAGGAATGGTGTCGGCGGGAGTGAGAAGAAACACATCGGAAGAAGAATGTATGGCGTCCGCAGGCAAAATCTCGGAAGCAATCCGCGCTCGAGTAGAGCCAGATGGCTCAGTCGACGGGTCTGAATTCAAAAGGGGGGGGGGGGAAGAGGCAGGAAGGAAGGTTCCACCAAACTCCCCGCGTCCTCCAGCAACCACCCACCCCTCAAACACATCGAAGCGCGCCACGTCTACCCGAAGAAAGACTGCGAGCGGGCGAGGTGTCAATCGATAACCTCCCAGACCTCCGCTTGGCGGGATAAGTGTCAGCACGTGACACACCCACGAAGAAGAGTAGTCCGAAGAGTCCATCATGCATCCGAAAAAGTTTCAAAGTTGCTCGAATACTGCCAGAAGCGAAGCGGGTTTAGGCGGCGTAAGTAGCAAATCATCAGAACGGGCAGAGGTCGGGACCACTGCAGCCCCGAGAAACGGCCACGCGGAGTTAGTCAGCGCGGCGAGTCCGTTTAGGCAGGACAGAGACAGGTCCCCCAGTGCAAACGGGATCCTTCAGCTTCATAAGTCCGCGGCCGATAATCAAGCGAGGCACGGATGTCTGTCCTGAGAAGAATCCACCTATGGACGCGGCTCTCGCAACCGATAGAGGGACCTGGTCGTTTTCTCCGCGCCGAAACAGAAGCAGGGTGTTTCCGGGAGACTCGGTACAGGTAGGCTTCGACGAGGCACATGGACGTTCGCCATCGACCTTGCCCGCCGGGCATGTCGCAAAGCCAGCCGGCCCCTGGGAGCTGCATGGCAGCTCTGCCTGGAGAGGAGGGCATAGAGAGGTCGTGTGAGTCGGCGAAAGAAACGACGCAGTGGTCCGGCGCGACCATTCTTGGGAGATTGGGAGGACAATTGTCCAGACACAGGAACACCGAAGCAGAGTAGATCCGGTAACCCGACACGGAAGGCCGAACGTTGAAAGCGGAACAAGTTCCTGACACAAAACTAACGGGGACGATGGGCAACGGCAGAGGCAATCGCAGATGGAGTGAACGTTGCAGCAGCATAAAAGAGGAAGATGAGCCAGCTTCTCCTTCGCCCGGCGGGTAGCCTCTGACGGTCATACTTATGAACGGCGCACTGCTCCAGGGATTTCCTTCTCCAGGGCCAAAAAAAAAGGGCATGTGGACAGAGGAGCCGGTGTGGCCCTTGCAGTTAGGACCAAAACATGGGGATCATTTGTCAGTTCGAGTGCAGAAGAACTGGCAGCATGTCGGACATATGGGCTGGGAGACCGACAATATTTCTGGGGTGACCAAATTTATGGCCCTTGAAACACCTTCTCGGGAAGGGCACCATAAGTTCGAAACCGTGTGCATTGGTAAAAACCAAGTTTTACCTTGGATGGAGGGAAAGGCACAGAGAAGGTAAGTTAAAAAGACGAGGGTTCGTCGTTGAGGGGTTCTCCTTACGCGGAGGGAACCGAAAAACGTCGGTGATAGGCACGTGGTGATTCTGTAAGTGAGTAAGGATGTCAGTCGGAGCATCGGAACAGAACTCTGGTGCATATATGGTATATGGTATGGAACCGTTCCTCATTGGCGTAGCCTGTGGCTCAGTAGTTTGAAGAGCAGCTTCCAAAGCATCGCTAAGGATGAGCTGGCTCACAGAAGTCAGTGGACGAGATGACATTGAATTGTAAATAAATAAAGCGGGTAGGAATCAAGACCCGGGACCCCTGGAAAGGGGTCGGAGAAAGCGATCAACGGAGGTGGGGGATTCTGGCGTCTAGGAATGGGACCCTGCTGACGCAGGGGTCCCTGAGACGGCTGCCGTAAGGTTTGAGAGATAAGGGCATTATGAGAGGCCACAACAGCCTCACCTGGTTTAGACGGGGAAGATCTCGAAACGGGACCGGAATGGAAGACCTTAGGGGTTGGTGGTGCAGTACCAACCATTTCGTCAACAAGAGCATCAAAGCCCCTACTGGTCGCTGGCCTGGAAACAGCCAGGGAGGGGTCGGGTTGGGGGCCCGATAGATGGTGATAACCGCCTTTCTTAAAAACGTTTACGCGAAGCCCAAGATTATGCGCCCAAGTGCAGGACAGCCTCCTCACTGGTTAGGCAAGGTTCGGGACCCCTACAATAGGCGGCTCGGAGAAAGGTCAACCGGTTTTTAACCTGTACCCTCACCCACGTAGAAGGAGGGCAAGACAGACCCATGACACACACAGAGACAACAGCCCGGTAGCCACCAGGAATCAGGGGAAAGGGGAGGCCCTCAGAAGAGAGATCAAGAATACGTAGGGTAGTACGTACAGAAACCGAGGAGAAGGGATATAAACAGAGGGGACGGGCAAAATGAACAGGAAAAGAACAATAAAATAATAATAATAATAATAATAATAATAATAATAAAATAATAATAATAATAATAATAATAATAATAATAACAAAAATAATACATAAATAATAATAATAATAAAAATAATAATAATAAAATAATAATAATAATAATAATAATAATAATAATAATAATAATAATAGGAATAAAAAAAAACAATAATAAGGGAGGGGAGTAAACAAAAACAAAATATAGCAGAAAGAAAGTGGCACTTCGCAGACACAAAAGTGTCTGTGCCCCCTCCCAACGGCAACGAGGCCACCTTCGTGAAGGGGATAATAATAATAATAATAATTTTCTGTTCTCTTAATATGTTTCTAACTTGAGTAAAAAAAAATAACAAAAGAATCAACATACATCTACATATTTAGAACTTGACTTCTCTGCAATCGTCGAATTGTCAGATTTTATGATTTCCATGTTGACAAGCCCTTCATCAAACTTAAATTCAACATTTGGTTCCCTCATTTCTGACTTTATTGATGCCTTTTGGTCTAATTCTTCATTTTTAATGATACCTGCTAAAGCAAAGGTTGGTTTCATTGTTGGGAAAGATCTGAAATTAAAAAAAAAGATATAAGTAAGCCTAAAGGATGTAATACAACCAAATATTAAGCCAAATTGTGCAAAAGATCCATGAAAAGAGACATTCTCATTTAAAGATCAATCAACACGGTCAAAAAAACAAAAACAAAAAAAAAAAAAACTTCCAGTCAATAGGAAGTAGATTGAGATGATTTTGGAGCCTGAGTCTGGATTGGACTAATACTTAAAAACAATCATTTTATTGAAAGATGAATGCAAATGAATGAATGGATGATTATCATCAAATTTCTTAAAATTAAGAAAATAGAGAATATCTCAGCAATATTTAAAACATTTAAATTAAAATAGATTTTAATAGTTTGATTAAAACCCATTGTTGTGTTTTAGAATCATATGATGTCCATGTTGAAAACTAGGCCTAGTTAGTTAAATGCAATTTATTAAAGTTTAACCATTTCATCAACAACAAAGAAATTGTTTGTTTGCTTTACAGCAATTATTATTATTATTATTATTATTATTATTATTATTATTATTATTATTATTACTTGATTAAATTGCACAATTTCAGGTGAAGAATTTCATGTATTGAAGAAGAGTTCAAAGGAAAGAAATCATATAAGATAAGAAGTGGGAAGGTTAAAACAATAGAGATTGTTTGGATTAGTAGAGTTAGTGTAGCAGCATTTCTCAACCTTTTAAGCTTCGTGACCCCCCAAAAACCAAAATGCATAAAATTAGTAACCTCGCGACCCCTAATTACCCCATATATATATATATATATATATAAATATATAATATATATATATATATATAGATATTATATTACTATATATATATATATATATATATTATATATATATATATATATATATATATATTATAAAGGGGATAAAACATATACATTTTGGATTTTTATGTTTATTATTTTTATTTTATTAGTATAAAAAAACTTTTTTATAAATAACAACTGTGTAACATTTGATTATAATTCATTAATAAAAGCTGTTTTTTCGTACATAAAATATTTTATTTTTTTTGTGACCCACCGGGACCCCCCGTATATCCGCTCGCGCCCCCCTGGTTGAGAAACAATGGTGTATAAGTATCTTTGTAAATATTAATTAACTTAAAGTATATATTATATATATATATTTTTCTTTTTTGGGATTTGCATTAGAGTGGCCATGGCCTAAGATCATTTTATGACATTATTCATTTAAGTAAATAACGTTTATTATAAAAGCTCCAGTAAATTAAACTTTAACCCTAGAACAGGTTGGTGACTTTTTAAAATTTAAAAGGGTTTGTGTGGATAATAGTCCATTGGAACTATAAATGTTGTTATTTATGGCCATATTTAAGACTGATTGTTTCGTAAAATAGACTATTCCTTTTTTGATGACTTTTCCACCAAACCAGCTAAACATTACTTACGTTATTAAACTCTATTTCACAAATTTAGGGTAATTAGGTTAAACTATCATCTTGGATATTTTGATAATAATTCAATTATTATTATTATTATTATTATTATTTATTTATTATTATTTATTATTATTATTATTATTATATTATTAAATATATTATTATTATATATATTATTATTATTATTAAATAGAATAGACTAATATAAAACTTTCTTATATATTTTGGAATGTTTCTTCATCCAATTGAGACCTCGGAATCTTTGGAGGGTGAAACTGTTATTGACTCAGCACATGAAAAATCCGTTTGGCATTAAAAATAAGTTTACGAAAAAGAGGGTTGTGGAAAGGCAGAGACCACTTGAAATAATATATAGATTTAATTAATTTTTTTTTTTTTTTTTTTTTTTACAGGTTACCACTGCTTACCAGCAAAGCCCTTTTCAGGAAGGATAGCAGAATCAATAAAACAAAATGAAAGGTTCTCCCGAACCTAACTTAAATCTCTCAGATGAGTGCAGATGGAGGCCTTAAAGAGAGGAAAAAACATATAATAGGAAATTCCACAATAGAGAGGGGTAGCTGCAAAGGAAGTACCAAACTGAGAGGGTATGGAATTTTCAAGGCTCACACACTATTTATGCGCAAGCAAAGCACCCTTTGTGGTATGTGGGTGTCGCAGTGGTGGTGTTAAGCAAGTGGACATCTCCCTCCAAGCAACCGTGCCTATTGGTAAGTATTGTTAGTCGAGCAGAGAGTGGGGCCGCCAATATCAAGCTGGCAAGGCTTAAGAGTCCAAAGGGAAAAGCCTCGAAAAAGGAGAAGGAGGGGGAAGTTTTAATTAAGTCCTATAAGCTTTAGAAAATTCAACTGATCCAAAAGAAGGGGTGGGAACGCGGAGCCCCCCCCCCTCCAAAGCGTGCAGAATAGTACTCCATATAGGGCCAAAAGGCAGCCCTTAAATAACCTGAAGTAACTGTTCTGAACGAAATAAAATCTGCAAGCTGAAACAGAACACCCAAGATTACTTTGGAGGGCCACTTCAAGAATATACAACAAATTTCCAACCTCACAACTCCATCCCCACTCTGTCAAAGATACTTAAGCAGAGCCCTGAAAACTGTTGAACAACCTACTTAGGGTTGGAAAAAAACATGGTTTAAAGAACAAAAAAAAAACCATTGGTTTTTTTAAATAAACCAATAAAACAATGTTTTTTTTGGTTTTTTGTACTTTTTTGGGTTTTTTATGCTATTTTGATGTTTTTAATGTGGTTTTTATTGGTTTTAATAGATTTCAAAGGCAGGCAAAAATCACTACTAGGAACTGTTATACCCATGGTTGCTAATAGTGATGGAGCGATTTAACTCGTCATCGGTCATTCGGCTAAAATCGCGCATACATTTTTTTTACTTGTCAACCCCCTGTCATGGCAAAAATTTCACTGATTAATTTTGCCGATTAATTGAACATATTGGAATTTTGAATAATATTAAAACTCATATAATAATAATATAATAATAATAATAATAATAATTTTATATATATTTATATATATTATATATATATAATATATATATATATATATATTTACCTTATTATATATATATATATAATATAGTATATATATAATAAATATATTATATATATATAAATAGTGTATATATATAATTCATATTATATAATATATATAATATATATATATATATATATATATATATATATATTATAATATATATATATTATATATTATATATTATATATCATATATATAAATATTATAATATATTATATATAGTATATCATATATATATATATTTTATATATATATATATATATATATATATATATATATATATATACCATTTTGCTTATGGTATGTATGACAATTCCAGTGCCAATGGTTCGCCTTTCTGTTATGCGTTCATATCCACACTCTCCTCCAGAATAACATAATATACACATACTTACATTCACACCCCTCTTCTAGACAACCATCTTACAGACATCTCTATCCCTTATAATCCATACGTGTAGGGAGAAAAAATTGTCCACATCGTATGTCCTGTGCGTGTCGTAGAAGGGGACTAAGGGACGGTGGTAGTTAGGTTGGCTTGCTACTACCACTTTCTTTTGCCAAGGAATGCTATGCACTGCCTCCGGAAGAAGGTTGTGATCAGCAGTAAGCGCCCTTCTATTCTTCGGCGAAAATGTATGAATCGTATCTGTATATGAAATGTCAAGAGGAATAAATGTTGAGGAGAAGAGGAGAGCAGTGATGGATGTATTTTAGAAAGGGTAAATTTGATTTTGCTTGCTGTGACTGGAAACAAAGATGAAAGGAATCGGTTGAAAAAGGAGTGGTGTGGTGTAAATGTGTTTGTGTTGCTGTGAAAGGAATGAGAGGGGGATAGAAAGGTTTGCAATTCTGATGAGCGAGTTGTGGTAGAGAGCTATAGTAGATTTGTCTGTTGTGAGTAACTAGAAGTCGTAAAGGATTAAATTTAGTTTGAAAAGATCAAAATTGGTGTGGTTGTGACATATGATCCATCGGAGGGTAATGTTGAAAAGAGAGCGATTTTCTGGGATAATCTGATGATGTTTTGGATGGGGAGAATAGGAGATTTAGTTCATTTGCCACACCTATCTGCCCATTCAAGGATTTTTTTTAGAGTTGTCACCTACACT
>JABUQX010061608.1:37500-44431 GCA_015478945.1 Trachelipus rathkii
ATAATTTGCCTAAAAAATCAAAAAAATCAAAAATCAATTTCTTTGATTTTTGATTTCTTTGATATTTTTAGACACAATTGCCTTTTATTATTATTTTTGATAAATAGTAATAATCCTAATTAATATTATTAATAATAATTTAATATGTATAATTATTATTTAGTTTAATTGTTATTTAAATTATATATATATATATTATATATTCTACGTATATATTATATATATATTATATATATATATATATATATATATATATATATATATATATATATATTAATATATAATTGTATAATATCTGAGTAATCTAATTTTATTTATTCCTTTATTGAAAATGATTTGAACACTACATTGATGATTGCTTATTATATAGATGAAATATACCAGTATCATTAATCAGGTGATAACTAGTAATAATTTTAATTTAGAAAAAAATATTGCCTAAAAATCAAATATAATAAAAAAAAAATCATGATTTTTTCATAAAAAATCAATTGATTTATTCACACTGATTAATCAATTTGATTTAATCAGTCCTAACCCTGCATGAAATTATAATGAAAAAACCCAATGGGCAAAATAGCAGTTTTTTCAAGTGGATTTTTTTGAAAAAAAAAATGGTTTTTGGTTTTTTTCGGGTGGGCCTTTCAAGACCCTATTTGAGGAGGGGTTACTTGGCTGCATAATATAATAGCCAAAGATTTTCTAAAATGATCTTATTATTCTGGTATCATAATGAAACTAATTTAACCCTTTTGCTCCAGAGAACTTTTCAATGTAAAGAAATTGTGAAGTCGAATCATTATTATAACATTCTTTTTTCTCAAAAAGACCAGAATTTATCTTACACATTCTCCCTTCTCACCAACCATTTTTTTTTGGTTTTACAGCAGTTTTCACATCTTCGATACTCTAGAATGAATGTTTAAAGGTTGGTTAATGATCTCTAAATAATTCTGCAACTATTCCTTCCCTCTCACATACTTTTTCATTACCACTGTTCCATTCTTTATCTTTATTAACTTTCGCATGTTTAATAACATTCTTTCATTATTTCAAAAATCTTTTATACAATCTTTAGAATCTCTTCATGAAATTCGAAATACTGAAACAATTCATCATTTTCTTCATCTTCCTTTCTCTGGTATCATTCTGTTTTAATGCTTTCAAATTTTTATACCTCTCTCTTATACTTCCTTCTTTTACCTATCATGTTGAAAATATATTTGGTCATTCAGGCAACTGACCTTTTTATTTACTCTTTGGAATAATTAATATAACTTTCAATTTTAAAGCTAAAATTTTTAGAGACCGAGAACTTTTAGATAGAAATAATAACCTAAAAATCGAGTTAGATGCAACCAATCAAAGGATCAACTTTTTAGAAACCAATTTGATAGACACCCAAAACTTTTGGGATGCATCATGCCAAAAGCTTGCTGAGGTATTTGACAGTCAAAATCAAAAATGCTGAGCCATGAGAAATGTCGAATGAAGAGTTTAAACTCATCAATAGTATGTGACAGTTTCCTCTAAAATTTTGGCACTTTCACCCATTTTTTCTTCATTTGGTTGACAGTGACGGTTTTTCCCTTCCTTGGATATTTTGGCAGTTCTTCTCTACTAATCTCCAAAACGGATTTAAATTTATAAACTGATCTGTTTTTAAAAAACATTATTACCCTAAAAATTTTTGCAAAGCCTTAATGCTTTTTCACTCAATTTTTAAAGAAGGTATTTTTAATGCAGCCTCACGCTCATATCTGTTTTTCATGGTAAAAATGGATGTTTTTTCAAAGACCCTGCCAGCAGATAATGACAGATTGAATGAATGAATAGACAGGTGGATATATCATTATTAGAACTAAGGAAATAATCATCAATATTATTCACACCAACACACATACACATATATATATATAATATATATATATATATATATATATATATAATAGTATATATATATATTTATATATATATATATATAGGATATAATATTTAATATTAAATAGTATATATATATTATATAAATATAATACTATTATAGTATATATATATATATATACATATATATATATATATATATATATGATAGTTATATATATATAATATACCATATATATATTGAAGTGCCCTATTCTATATATTTCTTTAAACTTGACATTTTATTTTGCAAAATTCAAGTTAAAATTACATGTCAGAAATTTATTTCTTAAATTATTATTTATTAAGTATATAAAGAAATTATTAATTATAAACCATTATAAAATTTTTGCTTACAACATACCAATGGGTAATATCATTTTTATTATTATTATTATTATTATTATTATTATTATTAAATTATTATTAAAATTATTATTAAAATTAGTTATATATATTTAATTATTATTATTATTTTATATTTAACAAATTAAGTTAAATTATTATTTATTAATTATTAATTATTATTATTATTTTTTATTATTTATTATCATTTTATTATAATATATGTAGTACTGTGGTTATTTCCACAGGTTCTACTTTTGCTTCTTTTCTAGTGTTTTGTTAAATAAAAATCAAATTCAGCATCCTTTCATCGTGGAGCCAAGAAATCAACAGCAGGAAGTCTGCGAAATATTATAAGCTTACCTCATTATATATGTAAAATATCAATAACATATAACATATGTAGTTATATATTGTTATCAATAAATATAAAATAATGAAGTTTTTATGTGAACAAGCTATTTGTCTTGTTTTGTTAATAGCTAACTTTCTCGTTTTAATCTATTTTAATAGAAAATAACTAATCTTATATATATAGTTTATTGTGGAAAATAAAGACAAGTAGTTATAACTGGAGAGCTCGCAATATCATATATTTTTTGTATTTCTGTTTACATTACTTTTTTTTTTTTTTAGTATCAGTTTTTTTTATACTTTGTTTGGAACCCATTGAGTATCTTTGAGCTGTAATAAATAATTTATTTATTTATAAATATATCTACTACTACACTACTACTATTATAACTATACTAAAACTACTACTCCTTCTAATACTATTGTTACTCTCTATTACTATTTCTACCCTACCTCTACATAATGTATCTTATTTATTCATTCTTCTTCGACTATATTTACTTCTTCTTTAATCCATTCAATTTTTGCTCATCCTCCGCCCTTGTATGATGCCACACCACAGTATCTTGTTAAAACAATCGCTTAATAACAATTGTTGATGGTCACAAATCACAACAACTACATCAAGCAGGGTCTCCACCGCATCCTCCTCTTTTCTGCAACTTGCCAGCGACATACTGGCCTATAGTCGCGTGGGTCTCAGCCTGACCCACCGCAATTTAGGAGAGATGATGTTGATTTTACGATTCAGCAATTTGATATTTTCCTTGCTTCGCTTCCTACAGAATTCGAGAAAGCTATGAAGCTATTCCCTATGAAGTTCAGAAATCAATCCCTAATCTTTTACCTTCAGTCAGCTCCTCTCTCACTCCTTATTCTACTCTTTGTGAATTATTACATCGCCATCTTTCTCCTTCTGATGCTACCCGCTTTCACGAATTGTTAAAACATGAGGTGTTGGGTGATCGTCTTCCTTCACAGCTTCTCACCCGTATGCTCTCTATTTCTGGTCCCCTTGCTGATAGTAACCAATCTCTTCTTCGCACTCTCTTCCTGGACTGTCTTCCTGCTTTTGTTAGTACTTCCTTGCTCTCTCATGGTGGCGCCTAGTCTCTTCAAGATTTAGCCGAACGAGCAGATATTATTATTCGTGCCCAATCAATCTTTTTCTTCTCCTATAACTTATCCATCTTTTACCCCTACGGGTGTTACTCTTGCGATTATGCCTTCTTCTTCTATTACTTTTCTTCTCAAATTGCTACTAATTCTTTCTCTCTCCTTTATACATCTTTCGTCTCCTGCTGCTCTATCTTCCTCTTACTCTGTTCCTTCATCTCTTTGTACTCCTTACTCCTCCATCTTTCCAGAATTCCTCTTTAGAACCCTCTTACTAAATTCTTAGCAGTTGTTGAACATATGAATGGTTCAAATTATTGCATTGCAACAACAATGATTTTTATCTCGTTGTGCATTGTCAGCATCTTCATCTGCATTTCTGCATAGGTTCGTTCTCCTTCACTTTCCCGTTCTTCATTTGCCCTAACGCTCCTCAGGGTTTCCTCCTTTATGCTTCTTCATTAATCATTTTGGTGTTAGAGCATGTAACTGCATTCCTCCCTGTAATTTTACTGCAAATCCTCTTCAGGGAAACTCCCCTCGGGGGGGGGGACCGTAGATCGTTGCGCTCCTCCATTGGTCAATTCCTCCAATTCCAATTCTGCTTCGCTCTATATTCCTACTATACTTTTATTCTGCTTCGGTTACTGCTACTACACGGCTGCCTACTTTCATGTTCCTATTTTTGCTGTTCTTCTTCTGTTCTAATTCCTGGAGGTGAAGCTGTTCTTTCCAGGGTTCGCTTTTACGTATATTTGATGGTGATTCTAAACGATTTTTCCTATTGACTCAGGCATAGTTCTCTATTTTGAATGATTCATGGTTTTTGTTCCTCACTCTTCCGCCGTTGTTTCCCTATTTACGGCTGCTAATGGTTCATAGACATTGCTGTCAGGTGAACCTTCTTACTTTATCTATCCTGGACTACGTCGTTCTTCGTGGACTTCCTCTTGGCCGATGTCAACGCAAATCATCCATTGGTGCTGATCTTCTTCGTCATTTCCATTATTCTTATTGAATGGCAATAGTCGTCTACTGAATGACCTACTTCTCTTTCTTTCGGTAATGCCTGTTCTTTCGATCTCTTCTATTATGGTATCAATATTAGTCTGATTCCTCTGCTTATATCTTCTTTTCATGCTCATTTTGATTCTGAATTTTGACTTAATCCAGCCTATTTTCTAATCTTTCTCCTGCCTCTCACCATGTAATGCATTACATTGAGACAAACGGTAGGTCCTCCTGTTTGCAAGGCTACGCAGACTTCTCCAGAAAATGTTTAAACGTTGCAGCGTAATGAATTTTGACATGCTTCTTGTACAAAGGGTATTGTTTCTCTCTACTTCTCTTACGCCTTTCCGCTTCACATTGTTAAAAAAGGGCCAATTCTTTTCATTTTGTTGGGGACTACAGGTTACTAAATTCTAAAAACTGTTGCTGATACTTATTTATTCCCATCTTTCATGATTTTACTTCTTCTCTAAATGGATGTACCAATTTTTTCATTACTTTGATTTAAATCTGGGCCTTCTTCAAATTCTGTCTAATCTGATGATCGGTCTAAAAGTGTATTCTGCTACTCCTTTTTTGGCAATATTCATGTCTAATTTTTAAATGCCATTTGGTTTCGTAATGCAGTGCTACTTTTCAACGTTTGATAGATCAATGTTTTACGGTGGTTTACTCTTTGTCTATGCGTACATTGAATCGATCTATTAGTTGCTTCTGTTCTCACGGAAGAGCAATTTTCTCATCTCGTTACTGATTTTTTCTTCGTTTTCTCAAGCTGTCTATATGTTTAAATTCCAGAGAAATGCTTTTAGGTGCTGTTCTCTAATTTTCTTGGCCATAAATTTCTTCTTCTGGTCTCTCTCCGCTACCCTGATCGTGTTTCCTGCCATTAGGTAATTATCCTCTTCCTACCTACTACCAGAAGTTCTTCGTGCTTACCTAGGCTCTCTTTATTTTCTATCGTCTTTTCCTCCCCAGCCTGCTGCCATACTTAATCCTGTTACTCGCTTTGGCTTGTTACAAGGTCGTCATGGCAGCTCGACAATAGGTTGTACTTGGACTGGGGATGACTGCTTGTAAAGGCTTTTTGAACAGAGTAAAATTCTATTAGTCAACAACACTCTTCTTGTTTTTCCTGAACATGGTGCTGAAACTCGCCTATTTGTGGACGCCAGTGATTATGCTGTTGGAGCTTCACTAGAGCAACTGCAAAATGGTGTTTGGCTTCCTCTCGCTTTTTATTCTCAGAAACTTCCTCCTGCTGTCACTCGGCTATAGTACTTTTGGTCGTGAACTATTTGCTGTCTATTCTTTGATTAAATACTTTAGATATTTTCTTGAAGGTCGTCAGTTTTATGTTCTCACGGATCATAAACCACTAACCTCTGCTATTATTTCTGTTTCTTTACACTATTCTCCTCGTGAATTTCGTCATCTTGATTCTTATTGCACGTTCACTACTGTCTTCGTCAATTCCTGGTCGTGATACTCTAAGTGCTGATCGCTTTATCTCGTATGCCAGGTTACATGCTATTACACCTTTTTGCTAAATTAAGACTACTCTGCTAATATGGCTGCTCAATTGGAGGATGATCTTATTCTTCCTAGCTGATACTTTTCTTTAACTTCAAACTCTTTCTTGCTGATTTCTACTTGGTTCCCTTTAATTTGTGACTTTCTACTGAGCAGAGTTCCGTCCTTTTGTTTCCTTTTTTGCTTTTTCAAACAAGTTTTTTTCTTATCCTTCATCTCTCTATCTCATCGCTGGTATTCGTGTTTCAAAAACTTTTTATCTTTCGTTTTTTCTTGGCATAACATGCATATGAACATCTCAGTTTTGGGCTCGTTCATGTATTGCTTGTCAAAAAACTAAAGTTCATAGATATACTAACTCATTTAGGTATCATTTCCTTTACCCCTGCTTGTCATTTTTGATCATGCTTCATCTGATCTTTGCGGGCCCTTCTTTCACCTTACTCAGTGGGTGTACTTCATTTATTGACTATGGTTGACAGGTATACTGTTTGGCCTGAATTGTTTTGCCTCTTTCTCTCCTACTGTGGGAAAATATTGCTACAGCATTTCTTACTAATTGGGTAGCTCGTTTTGGTGTTCCTTCTTCTATTGTGACTGACAATGGCCCTCAATTTCGTTCTCATCTTTGGAGTGATTTTTTATCTCTCCT